>AIET01000465.1:0-171173 GCA_000292665.1 Helotiales sp. EF0021
GCTATAGAGGTTCTGGAAGTTTCTATTACGTAAGATCGTTACTAGAGTACTTTAAAACTACTTTATAAGTATAACTTCTAATATTAATAGTTAATATATAAATTATTAAGGAATTGTATAAAAACTTGATATCAATGTCTAGTACTATACATAAAGCAGTATTAAAAAGTGGAGAATAGAGCAGTACTCTTAGGGTATTTACCCATGGACAAAAGTACCTCGAGGTGCTGGCCGCTAATCACGTGACTTTCACGTGTGGCAGAGCTGAGTCACCGATGCACCTGCAGTCCATTTCGAAACGAGGCATTCTTCTTTACCACCACTACAAACCTTCGACCATTCCACATTCAAATCTTGGAATCAAATGCATACATTCAACACTTTATAATAGAGAATTTCACAGCTACCGATACTCTAACACCAAATCGATCGACCGGAAATCAAGTTACCTTCCAAACCCTTCCTTCTATTCACCTTGTCCTCGAGCGACGAACACACCTATACATACACTGAAGCAAAGCTTATTCAGAACACCCGACCTTTGCTCGGCTCGTAACATGGAAATAACCGATCCAAGCCTCGGGACGTTCTCCCTCCTACCAGCAGAGGTTCGGATAATGATATGGAAGCATTTCTCATCTCACCTGCATGTCGGTCGATCACTTCCCAGGAAACCAAATCATGTTTCACGAGACCAAGGAATCCTCCTCACAAGCCGCCAAATCTATGCAGAAGTAGCCGCCGAGGTACCTTCTGGTTACAATGACAACACGATCAAGATATCTGTCAGACCAGACTATCGATACAAATCGTGGATAAAAGCAAGAAATACTAAAGGAGTTGAATGGGAGCTAGAAGACCTACCAGACGCCATTTCCAGGGGCTTCTGTGACCTACCTTGGCATAACCTGAGCGTTGAAATTCAGATCCGGGCTCCGCATACAAAAGATAGTGCCCAAACCATTTGTCTTTACAAGAAAGTTCGAGCCCTTGTTGAGATACTCAAGGGGGCGGAGGGATTTCGGTCTTTCCAGGTGGTTTTCGGGTGTATGAAGAACACGAGCTGGTTCGACGATACCCAGCCCCAGCGTTCGATCAAAGACATGGCCGACTTATTGCCATGGGGCGGAGAACTCCAGGAGGCAAAATGGGACTATGAGTTTATCTTTCCACTGTTCCTGCAAATCAGGAATGCGAAGATGGCTAAAATATATTCTACAGAGATATCCGGGGGAAAACGAGAGAACCTGATGATGGGCCAGACATTTAAAAAAGTACAAAGGATAATAAGGACAACAACACCTTATGGATCGCGGGCAGAGCCAGTTTGGTACCACGATAGACGAATCGAGGTGCACCTGGACCTCCTGTTTATGATGGTAGAGCGCATATTGGATGTCTTACCGTCCAAAACAGCAAATATGCTCCGCCTGGACCGCTTGAGCACTTGGCATACAGACAAGCTGCATGGCAACTCTCCTTACGAGGATGAAATCAAGAGATTGTTACTCAAAGAATTGAGAGGACACGATGGAATAAAGACAATGAATGACCGTAACCGGTTCATGAGGGCACACAACCCATTGTCGCTTGCATATCGAAGCGCTTTCCCATGGACCTTCGATTCCAGTAAACACCGGGATGTCGATGCGAGAGGTTGGAATCGAGACGCATGGCATTCTGTTTACATACATGGTATACCACCACTGAACGGGAAGAAGACCGACGAGAGGTATCGAAAATGGAGCATGGAATACGACGCTCCAGACAAAGGCGGGGAGTTCAAGAAGTTGCAAGGCTATTTTACTTTCCTTATTGCAAAGGAACTCGGCGCTTGATTCCTCAGACGCTAAAGGTCTTGATTCCCTTGATTGAGTACTTACTTGGGTGGAATCGAGGAATGTATAACAATCAACCAGAGCCACTTTTACCATCAACCTCCTACTTAATCTCCCAGCCATACTAATTACCAACACTCTCCTTTAGCAGCAGCTAGAGTCCCAAATGAGAACTTTTGAAGTTATTTCTACTCAACTTACGTACTCCACCTCTTACTCCACTCGTCCAATAACATACTACTGTCCTGGGAAGAGAGCGTCAAGAAAACAATAAAAATGGAACTTAGTAAGGTCCTAGGCTCTTATTCCAGTGGTGGGCCTCGGCTCTCACGGCCATCACAGCGGTCATTGCACCGGCTTTTCAGGGGTTATTTAGGAGCTTCACATACTAATAGGCTAAAATTACAGGGCTCTTCAACTATAGTTGCCCTGCGCTGCATCGATTCTCGCCGAAATCCAGATTAGTCCTAGAGTTTCGCTTCATATGCCTTCTATAGCTTGTCCTCATTTTTGTTTCGTTGAAACATGGTATTCATCAATGAACTCAATATATTCTAGGTATTCGTCAAAAAAGGGTTTGCACTCTTAAAATCAATATCAATCTAAATGTATTCGTTTGAGCCATCAACATAGTGAGTGATGGACTTCAGGCTACAATTTCCCATGCCAGTTTTAAACATTTCGCAGAAACGGACTATTCAAGAACTTGTGGTGGAGCTGCCTTGAGTCGATCAAGGAATCGGATGAAGTGAGCTATAGACCATCCCAAAGAGATGCAATCTAAGTCTGGACGACTCACGGTGGAGAATGAATTCCTGAGCCAACGATTAGAGCGTGTTCCCCTATTTATTAGGTCGAGCTTTGTGAATAGCAAAATCTCTGTACCTCCAGTCAACATCGAGCTCTATACTCTCCACCTTTGGATTGCAAATAACTCGAAATGATGAGGCTCAGGTAATATCCTTAACCGAAACAGCCTTCGGGAGGGATCGAGTCATAACCGTGAGCATTCCAGCCGAGGCTTGATCTTCAATACTGCCTAGCAGACTCTTCGAAGAAGCGATGGTCATTCGGAAGAGATGCTAGAAATTCCTATCTGCTGGTTGGGCTTCCTGCTTGAACTCTCGACCACTAGCACTTTCACTTTTGAAACTAAGTCACGTTTCATTGGAAAAGCACTAGGGTATATCTCTTAGGTTCTATTCCGTATTTCTGCATCTCATACCTCAACGAGCTGCTCAGAATGAAGCTGTGCTTTTTTCCGACAAGCATTTTACAACAGCGCAGTGTATTAATAATTATATTTTACAGCACGTGCATTGCACATCTCAAAGACCATCGGATGAGCAACAGCGCGACAAATCATCTCCTACATCTCCCTTTCTAGCATCCCATCTACCGTACTCCAAACATCCTGCTTTTGACCCATCAAAACGCAGATTCCACACCACTACGCTACGGAACCAAAACCGCAATTCTCCACATCACGCCTCGCGTCCTCTCAAGTCAAAGTATGCACACGCCACCCCTCTCAACCCAGACCCTCTTTATCTCTTCCACCCTACCTCTCAACTCCTCATTCTCATTCGCCAACCCCTTTACCTCCTGCTCCAACTTTCGAATGTGCGTTTGAGCAAGCATCAATACCTCGGTTTTACCTACCCTTCCCTCTCCTAAATTTCCATGGTCATTACCTCTACCGCTACCTCTACTATCCTCAGATACGTTCAGGTTAGACGAAAGCGCAATGTCGTCCTTGGGTATAGCGGTGAGAAGGAGTTCGAATTGTGAGTTTAGCCGATTGCGGTATTGTTTTTCGACTTGATTGTGGCTTAATTTCGAGGATCGTCGGCCGTCGTTGGGTGTGCTTGCTGAGAAGGTGGTTGTGTTCGACTTTGTATTCGAAGAAGTAGAGCGGAGACGTGGACGATGAGGAACTGCTTTTTCCGACATTGATGTTCGCCGATTACGGGTCTGGGCTTGTGTACCAGAATCATATCCCGAGTTCCTTCGAGAGGGAGGCTGGCTAGAGGTTGGTGGTGAACGTGCATACTGAGTGCTATGGGAGGATACGGACGCTGTTGGGGATGGTAGAGGAGAAGAGGAAGCTGGTGGTGGAGGAGGATAGATTGCGTTAAGTTCTGGTCTGGGCGTGGGATCCTCGTCAACCTCGTGATTGTAACCATATTGAATTGAGTCGACGGCTTCGCTAATAGAGCTAAGACTCACATACGAATACTCTTCCGGGGTAGGGGTATTGTAATAACAATTTTGAGTACGGGTGCTCGGTTGGAAGGTTTTGCTGGGAGGATAGATTCCTGTGTCGACTTTGCTTGATAAGGAGTTGTCAAACGGGTTCAAAGGGACATCTTGGTACATTCCTGCACTGGCTGAGCTCGAGAGTGGAGACTCGAAGTCCGTGAGTGAGGACTGATATGATGACCATTGTTGCTGGGGTGCGAGCCAATCTGTGGGTTCACCTTTGAATGGCAAGTCCAGGTCGAGGCTCAGGTTGGGAGATCCATATGAGTATTCTTGGATCTGAGGAGAAGGGTATGGCTAAGGGTCCGTTAGCCATGGCTCTCTCGAACGAAAATGACGGAGCAAAATTATGGATACTGAAACCACAGAGCGAATTCATCCTGTACAGTGCAATAAAGATACCGCCAATATAACAAATACCCTCAGCACTTACGTTTTCGTTTGGAGGCATTGCTATATCTGAACTGAAGCGCGCAATATCTAATCAAACTCCAAGTGAATCAAGTCTCGAAATCTGATTTTCAATTTTCTTTTTAAGTTGCTTGAGATTGGAATTCGATATGCGCTAACATTTCATCAAGTTATACAAGTGACTCCCATCCACACGACCTCCGATGTGATCGAGATGCATGCGCCCGTTCCACCCCTCATCCACATCTCAATAATGTCAATAGGCCCCTTAGATCCGGGTAGCCAAAAGTTGCCATGTTCTGGATGGACATACCATACTAGGCAGCCCGGCGCAACTCACGAACCATGATGAGCTGATGATAAGTGCCGCTTTGAGTGTTCGAGACTACCATTCTGCAAACCCAGAGGTAAAAAAGAAACACAATGCGTCCTCTTCGACGAAGCGTCGTGTAAAGCAGCAAGTGTGATGGAAACTGAGTTGCAAAATTCGCCCCTCGATCGCAGCACTGTATGTTTGATCTCGATTTCTCAGCCCTGGGGAATGCCGCTTACAGTAACATCCCGAAAGCCAAGCAGCCCCCTGCAGCTGAATGTCAGCACTATCCCCCGAGTCGGCGATATGCGAGAAGCGAAAACCTAAAGAGGCAAACCCCGGGATGCATGTCTGGGATATTGAAGCACATTGATCGAGATCCTGCTGCATGGCCAAGCGTTTGCGTGTTGTGAGCCAATCATTGCCATACGAACTCTCTTGGCATCAGTCTATGAACACGCAACCATGAGGTCTTCGAGACTTGGAAGGGACCCTGCAGGAACGGTGCTGTGGATGATGTGAGATGTTGGAGCGGGTTGCCCAGGTTTGCATGGGGATGGAAGCCTAGCGGGAAGCTCAGACGTTACGGGTCGTGATTTACTTGACTACCGTGGCTGGGCGGAACTGTGAGCGAGATAAAGGATTCGACCTCGAGTGGTTCCTGATCAAGTTCTACATTTGAATTGACCTTGCTGGTACAAGGGGAACTATTTGTAATGCCTGTAGTGCCATCCAACATGTGAGTGCATTCACGGGCCAATAACTTCAGCTTTATCCAACCAGATATAATTCTACCCGCCATAAAAACGCCATATAGCTCGCATTAGTACGTCTCTTCACATTCGGCTTCGTTAGACCAATCATGAGTTCAACGCGTTGGAAATCAATCCAACGCGGTCACAGATGATGATATCGAGTCCCGAATCAGCTTGGATCTACAAATATCCCCTGGTCAGTAAACCTTAAACACACAACTCAATCAAAGAAAAAGTTCAACAAACTTACCTTTGCCTTTTCGGGCTCATTATTCCAAGCCCCATAACTAGCAACCACCAGTCCTTTCCGCTTCGTATAACCAGTCAAGATAGGACTCATAACCAACGGCTCACTCGCAAGCGCCAACCCATCCAATCCCCAACGTTTCGCAAACCGGATCCCCTCTTGCATATTCTTAGCCCGCAATTCGCTGGGCTGCCAGTTCCCCGAGTCGTTGCCGAAGATGATGGGCCAGCGGGATTGCTTTAGGGAAAGGAGGATGCAGATCTCGGGAGAGAAGGAGCAGATGAATATCGATCGAGTGGATATGTGTCTTGCGATGCATTGGAGAATGGTGTCGAGGAATAGGTTGGGTTCGATGGCGTAGAGGTCCATGTGCCAGTCTTCCTCGGCTTCGGATAGTATTGGGTATTCTGGCAAGAGGGGAAGTGGGTTGAGTATGGATTGTGAGTGGAACGAGATAGACAGGAAGAGAACGTACTAATTTCAAGGTCCAAGCAGATGGAGGTAGGGAGTCTGGTTAGTAGTTGCTCTAAAGTGATGAATTGCTCATGAATGGTGTCGCCTCTTGTATTGCCTTTGATACCTCTGCCGCTGTAATCAAATGTGTGCTTAACCCTTGCCATGAAATCTTCAGTCCGAGTGTCATCACATGGATTCAGGGAATTCGACCGGACTCTTCTGCTCAACGGTGCTTTGAAATACCCCGTCTCGGGGCTCGTTAAGTAGTCTGGATGCTGAGCGCATTGGCTATCGCTGAGATGCTTGAACTATAGCTGGTATTAGAAGGTATATGCTTTCTCGCGGAGCTGGAGAGGAGGACTCGCCTGTTCATACGCGAGAGTATGCATGGGAGAATCGATCCCGGTCTCGGAAACTAGGAAATCATGGTAGATAACAGGCATATGGTCTTTGGTTAATTGCACGTCTATCGACATTAGACATAAGGCAGTGGAATCTTTAATCTCGGTGCGTACCAAGCTGCATCCCGTTAGAAACACTTTCCTCGATGGCGACTGCGATCTTACTTCTACATAGGACGCCCCTAGCGCCACCGCTGACAGAAACGACTGAAGTCGAATTAGTCAAATGGCCATACTCTCTGTAAAATGTTATAAGAACCTGTATAGTGTTTTCTCCAATCTGTAGAAACCTGTTGGTCGCAAGATTTTGTCCCGTCCTTCGCAGTTGTTAGATCACGTCACATGAACACAAGAGATAGGTAAGACTAAGTTACCTCTATGCCTAACGATCCTGGTCGGACCTTTCTCGTGCCATAATTCTTCTGTGACGACAGGTGGTGTGTCTGGAAGAGCAACCGGGGTTGAAACAAGAATCGTAAAACTTACTGCTCTGATATACTCGAGGCGTTCTCTTGATAGAATTGGTATTGTGTGATCGATGTTCAGACTCGACCGTGTCTTGCCTAGAGCTTCCCGAGGCTGCCAAGAAGAGCAATACCACTCCCAATGAGCCTGCGTCCATCAGGACTCGTTGAATGAGCACGGTACAGATCGAAAACTAGTTTGGTCTTGCTGGCATCTTGAGTTGTAAAGATCCAAGGCATATTTGTTTTATCGTCCAGAAGCGGAAGTTGAATGACGGGACTTGGTCCTATGGCGTCAATCGCTGACAGTCCCAGGGAAAATCAGGACTCCGGGTATAAAGGAGAACAATCGGTAAGTAGCTCAGGGGCCATTTGCACTATGGGTATAGTATTGTGTAGGTTCAAAGATTCCCAAGTTAACAATCACATGACTCATGGCGGTTGCAACAGGTCGATGTGGCTGTCCCCGCAGTACCATTGCGGCTGTGAGCTGCTTCGAGGCACTCGAGTTGAGGAGCTTTTGTGTCCTATCCCAAAGCATAATTGAAAGGGGTATATGACCTCGGTATGCGGCATGATCAAGTGGCGTCCAACCTACAAAGTCGCGGTGTGCTACATTAGCCCCAGCCTCGATGAGCAAGTCTGTCACTAGATGATGACCTTCGAGGCACGAAATTGGGAGCGGAGTCCGAGTTGCCTGAACTTGCAGCCACATAAAGGGGTGTCTCTCCAGTCTCGCCAGTGTAGTCAATATCCAGCTCAGTGGCCATCAGAAGGAGGGGCACAATCTTAGTCATATTTGCCTGGACAGCAAAAAGTAAACCTTGCCGACCATGGATCGGAAGCTCTGGGTAAAGGAAGTGTCTCGTGAAACGCAGTAGAGCTTGTGACACTCGACTAGAGTTGTCGTTACATCCAGATATCCGCCATACACAGCTAGGTGCATTGGTGTATTGGATTCCTCGTCTGGAATCAAAATAGCCGGCTGCGACATACCGCTGAACAGTGTTCCAGCAGAGTTCGTACAAGTCAGGATAATTTCACAGACATCTCTCAAGCCGTACGAACAAGCATAATGAAGTAATGTTCGTCCGAAGGAGTCCTTCTGTAAGAAAATGTTTTGTTCTTTTACCAATGTCAGGTCCAGAGCAATGCTTATCATTCGAGTGACTTCTGAGACATCGTTTTGGTACTGTATCAGCGAGTGTTGACGATGATCCCTAGACCTTAACTGACGAATTGCGGCCATGAAATTGTACATACATTCGAAGAGTGCACAGCTATCAGGTAGCGAGGCTGCCCAAGAAAGGACCATCTCAGTGCAAGATCTGGACCGTAGTCGAATTGAGCATTGTGAAAGTGTACGAAGGAACGCAACGAGTGAGGAAGTTGGTTCGGCTCTGCTCGCCGTTTTCAGCAGACGATCCAAATCGGCGGAACCATCCCTTTCGATTGCACGGAATACTGGAAGTGGAGGGACTGACGTCAAGATCTGGGTGACCATGTTGCAGAATGCGTCCCGAAAGCTTGAAGGCACAGTGTTCTGTGATGAAGGGTTGATCGTCTCGTTCAGCGTCTCTAAGTCCCTTAACGCTTGAGATCGAGTCGTAAACTGTAAATTCGGAAAGGCGCTGCCAGCACTCGTGGCTATTTCGAGTCCAGCGCTAGGTATGTTGCCAACCTTGCGAAAGATCTTGTAGAAGCCATCGGAGTTGACGCGGCCATACCATCGGATCTCATCAAGATCCTGCCGGAGCTCGACCAATGTCGCGGTGCTAATTGTTTGCTGAATTGTTCCGGCTTATAGATGGCTGCCTGTTGTACAGGGTCATCTTGCGTATTCTCGCCTCGTGCACCAGCCTTCCTATGGATGGTCATGTACTGGTATGTATAGAAGTTTACGACGTTTTCGATTTCGCGGTGCAGGAGGGTGGAGAGTTCTACTGGGGTATCAGCCTTGCCTGCGAGAGTGCCATATTCCGAATCTGGACGCTTCGACTGACCTTGGGTATCGCCAGCAGACTTGCAGAGCCTCTTAAGAGTCTTGTAGTCCATATAATGGTCTGCCCATTCTGGAACCTAGTGCTAGTGAAAGTTCCGACCGAACCTCATCGTCGAGACTCGCTTCGTGAGAACTCGCTTCGGGCCTCTATCGCGCTGGTGGAATAGCAAATGAGCAGCGATGCGCGATCAGGGGTTTGCTATCGTACCATATGTGAAAATCCAATTAAACTATTCGAAAGTACATGTTTTGAATTTGATTCAGTGTACCAGTGCTGGGTGACTAATGTATCGTATCGTATAAAAAATTTTATCCTTCATGCTTGTTGATGTGGGGAGAGATGTACATGAACTCGAGGAGAAATGCTGCGGGCGGACTTTAGAGGTATGCTCGCGGTCGGTAAGGCACGGGCAGTTGTCGCTAGATTAGAATGGAACGAAAAGCGTGGAATGCGTGCGCATACTTAAGGTTGTGCGTGAATGTCACGTTCAAGATGCCGTTCCCGTACCTACTGCAAGGCGAGGTACCGGGTACCTGGTTGATGGGATTCACTTTCACAGGGGTTGACTTCCCGCCCGGGCCGAAGCGCTTTGCTGCATGACATGGCTTGGCTTGGGATGCACAACCGCTGGGCCTTGCATACAAATACTTCCAAGTAACAACAACAAGAACAACAACAATCATCGCAGTGTAACTAACCAACCAAGGGGAAGACAAAGACGAGAACCTGCCTGCCTGTCATCTTTGGCGCGCCTCATACATAAAACAATCATGTCACTCCTTCTGACCAGACAGTCCCGCGACAACGACCGCGACGCCATGAATTCATCCTCCGTCATTGCGAGTTGTATCACCATCGCCACCATGACTGAACAAGCATGCAATGCATTTTCAGAATTGCGGACGCTGTGCACGGAACTACCGGATCGCATCACAGCGCTGAGCAACGAGGTCGCCGATTTTGAGCTCGTCCTGCTGCAGCTGGCTAGAGTCGCAGTATATCACGAGAGCTTCCGCACGCAGATGGCCCACGATGACGGCAACCTTCTCACCTTGCTGGGCACAGCAAAGGCCAAGATGGAGGAGCTGCGCACGCTGACCGCAAGGCTGGCGCTGGCGTGCGACAAGTCCACCCGTAGTGCTTTCGTTCGTGCTCCGGCCTGGAAACAAATGGAGTGGTGTGGAAGTTGCGAAAGTTTTGCAATTTGGAGCAGGCCTGAGTTGGAGTTTAACGGTGCTTGCAACGGGATGCAAGTCGAAGTAGGATGTGGATGCTTTGATGGGGTTGAGCAAGAAATGGAGAAGTGAGTCCAGACTTTATAGTCGGCGTGCCCGTCACAACCTCCACGGTTGGCTACAGTCGCTGCCAGAGTGCCATCACCAACATTTCGAATCTTCTAACCGCCCACATTGCAATGACTCATAGCAGAGCCTTGTCTTAGCCGCGTTGGTGACCGCGTGTGAGAGAGCCTGGAAGGCTGGCGCTAGGAGTTAGGCACCCCAGTCGGCTGGTGCGTGGCTGTACGTGCCCTTGGGTCTCCGAATCTGTTTGGAGGTTATGCCCTCGCAATACCAGTGTCCTTGCGTCAATGGTTCTGTGTTTGCTAGTCTTTTGTTCATCATTTGCAAGAGAAATTTCAGCGTAATGCGTAACATTCGCATGGTAGAGGAAATGATCGCCCAAGACTTTTTAGTGTCGAAGAGGTCCCTTCCGTATTCAATGCTACTCGTTTAGAGGGTCTTTTGTCGACGACGGTCGCAAGCACGCCGTGCAGCCGAACCACTAATGGCCAATACTGTTCCTTGAAGGTAGAATCCCAGAAAATAGAAATTTTAACGCTCGCCGAATGTAACTTATTTGGTCATCATTGCCGCGCGCGAATTGAGCGCGTCGCAAGGACCCATCTAAGCTCAAGCAGGGCCAAGACTTGGACCTCCTGTGATCCCAAACACACGGCGTTAGCACAAAGACGTTTCTGGACCATCAACTTCGTTTGATTAGACTTCAGTCCCATCTCATCTCATCACTACGGAACCACTTAGCAGGACCGAAGTCACAATGGGCGACGCGAGAGCACAGCTAGATAACTTGGCGTGGGACAAAAACGACAAAGCATCGGAAATATCACAGAAACGGCTTCGAAGGAGAGACACTTGCGAGCTTGCAGCTTCCCTTGCGGAGCAGAAATTCGGGGGAAAGCAACATTCAGGCCACCTTTGATCATCGGCGGATACAACATCTTATACAGGGTCCAAGTTGAGGGAATGGTATCCGATGTCTATGTCCGGCTACCTTGCCCCGATTGGGATCAGTTTCCGATTGAGAAGACTCTACGAGAGGGTGCCACAGCAAGATACGTTGAACAGCACACCCAGATCCCAGTTCCCAAGGTGTTCTACTATGGCGAAAAGTCTGATCTTGGACCTTTCATGATTCTTCAAGAAGTGGATAATTGTGGATTAATGGCTGATCGAATCAAACTACCCAACCCCGACCCCGGCGTAACTTCTGTCCTGGACCCAAATATCTCAAAGGTTGTGCTTTCAAAATTTTACGGGAAAGCAGCACGATGCCTATTGCAGATTTCTCGGCTATCATTTGATGGCATTGGATCATTGTCTGAGAACGATGACGTTACTTTCTCCGTAACGGGACGCCATCTCTCTAAGAACATGAATGAAATGCTACAACTCGCTTATATTCCGCGCGCTGTACTTCCGCCAGAAAACAAGACATATAGTACGACAGATGAGTGGTATGTTGCTTTAGTAGAGATGCATATGGCATAGCTCATTTTCCAACACAATGACCTTGTGACGACCGAGGACGATTGCTGAAACAAGTATGTGGCACGACAACTCTTTCGCCGGTTAGGGAAAGACCATCGACTTTCAAGTTTTGGATTTGCTGATGATGGCTGGTCTGCCCAGTCTAAAAGCTGGTCTTCTCAACTTTCCCCGGCACCGAGTACTGTGGGATCGTTCAGGCTGTGGGTCGATGACTTCAGACCTGGCATGAGGAAATGGAGACTCGAAAGTCAGGATATATGTTCTGGGAGACATATGAAACATAATGAGCAACCGATGATTTACATACCTCTATTATTGTGTCGCCGCAACCACCCTTTCTATCATAAACTCCCACCCTTCCCTGGTAACTCAACCGTGCAGGCACAAGGATAAGTCAATCAGCTCTATGTTTTAACCAGACCTTTCTCTGCCCAGATGGTCGTCGTCTACGAGTATACCAAACTTCCGAATTCAACAAAGTCAAGGTCTGCTTGTGAGTTCGGAATGGCAAGTCTGAGTTTCAGCATAAGGTGGCAAGTTTCGAAAATAGAAAGCTGATGGCTAGCTCTATAATATTAATATTGTAATACTGTGACGCTCTTCTAACCACGGCAAAGAATGTACCGCGGTTAGTATCATCAACCTCTTACTCCTCTTCTATAAAGTACTGCTCGGTGCCAAATCTCTCAACATATCCTTGCCTGCCGCCAGCTTTCTCTATCAAATGTCCTCTTATGACGTCCAAAACTTCTTCGTCTTCTTGTCTACTACTCAAGAGCTCTGTTGTGTCCTCCCAGGCACGTCCGACGTACTGTTTCAGGTGATGATTTTCACCGTCTCGAGCGTATGAAAGATCCGAGGGGTTTAAAAATTCGAAGGATGGACAGAGAAGGAGGTGTGTGAATACTTGGTCCCATGTACCGGTAGTGAGGTCTACGGTATCGAGCCAGACTTTCGAGAGTGGTGATGATGTGAGAGGGAGAGATTTAGCTGGTGATAGGAGTGCGATGAGATTCTCAATGCTGATTTTCACACGCGTGAGATATAGACTCTGAAGTCCTCGTGATGTCGGTGACCAAGATAGGAGATCAGCATCTAGCTTTTGCGATCCGTGTAATCCCAAGGTCTCGAGATTGTGGCATCGGGACACGATTGAGAATAGCCCGTGCATGTGAGCAGTATTTGGATATCTATTCTGTAGATTTGAGAATGGATATCCGTCATCCCCATCGTCATCGCCTTCGGCCCAGATCAGATAGTCTTGAGCACCACCTGGACCTGTCGCATCGGTGGTTCCTAGGAACAAAGTTTTGAGCTGAGTCAGGAGAGTGTCTGAGATACTCTCTGAGATTTTGACGAAGTCGTATGTGCAGGGCAAGGATAAGCGAAGGTCGGTGAGGTGAGAGAATGGTGTTGTTGATAGGGTAGAGGCAAGTGCGGCTCTGAGATCTGAAAGTAGGATGAGGTCTAGCCGAGGTGCAAAGCCGGCGTCTCCACCACCATCGTATCGGCTTTCATAGGGTGGTAAGGAGACCCGGAGAGACTCAAGCTGCGGCAAGGCCTTGGATAGGGTAGGTAGCTGATCCAAGAGGCGCAGTGGAATATCTCCATTGGCAGGATCCACGTGGCCAGGATTCTCGAGAGATGCATCGGCGGCCTCGTAGTGTAGAACTGCAAGTTGTAGGTGTCTGATACAAGGTGCGAGACTAGAATGGGGTCTCAGAAAGTCGCGATCGACTTTGGTGGCAACTGGATCCGGGTTCAATGGACTTCCCACGTTCGTTGGTGTCCATTTGATATGAATAGAGCGAAACAGTACCGAAGAAGCTGCTCGATTGAAGGCTCTCGAGGTTAATCGAAGATTACGAAGGGTTTCCACATCGGGTGTGCCTTGGTGAGTGCGAAGCTGGGAGCAGTCTTGAAGGTATTGCAGGCTGTCATGGTAGCCTCGAGTGCTGATGTTATATACATTGAAGGGCACTGAGAATTGAAACTGCGATGCTATCTGCACCCGTTAGCCGAATATTCAATCAATAATGTTAAGCTCCTACCTCGTGATATAACTCTGCCGGAAGACTTGGCATGATTGCAAGTGTTGAGAGCTACAAGAAACTTCAAAATGTTGTATAGAGTAAAGACATTGTACTCAGGGGAGTTTGTTGGTGGTGTTTGCACTCGTCTCGGTAATGCTGTGCCTCTTCATGCCTAGAACGGAGTGGAAATATCGGACCTTGAGTGCCTAGCGCAATCTCTATATATAGATGCGGATTTGCATAACGGATCGAATTGATAAGGGCAACTCTAAATGTGACTTTTAGTTCTCGTGATATTAAGAACTATGGGGGTTGACAAGAAAGTGACGGCATCGAAGCAGAGGATAGATGAAACCAGGGCATTTGCCGCTTTTACTTACACAAGGTCTGACCTACAGGGATCTGGTTTGTGCTGAGGTATTTATTGAGGCTAGTAATGGAGCAAGGAAAGGTCGAAAGTTGAAGTCGCGACGCGTTCGTGTTGCTGGGGTGGTGGGAAAGTTTATGCAAGCATAAAAAGCACAAAATAGGTTGCATTAAGGTTTTCCACCTCTTCAACAACTCCTTCGATTCCTCGTTGACTCTTTGATATCCTATTTATGTACGCTGTGTGAAATGCTTTGTTCCCACTCCACTGGTGATCCACGAACCTGCTTGATAGTAGCACCATCTAGTACCTATCCTCCATATGTTGTCTTCGATGCACTGAATCGCTGTCCATCCAAGCTTCAAGGACACGAAAACATCTACACGGGCGGTACAGATTCGACGTTTCTGCAAGTAAATTATGGCCTCATTGCCAAGCCATACATCTCACATTCATTGACTTCAAGCCTCCTCATGTTACCAATCAACAACGAGACCCTTTAATCGAGGAGGAAAGGTATTTACCCCTATATCAACGTAGGGTTAAGCGAGGACCTTCAAAACAATACAACGCCTGGCTTCATCCATTATTCGACTGAGTAGAGATGAACAGGCTGGGATGTTAAGGTGGATCAAAAATTTCAAAAGCTTATCCCCTAAAGAAAGGATTGAATTCCACACATCTCCCATTCTCTGTTGTTCTCGTGGACATGAAACATGAGAAGCATCAATGTCCCTGATAAGAGGACTTCTCTAGCTCGCATGCTACTTGCTCACTGTATACTACTAGGAGTAGAGATACTCACAGCCATATACTCAACCGCAGACGGCTTCCATCAATATCCCGACATCAAACGCAGATGTACATCCATGGATCTAGAAGTGCTGTGACATCACATGATCCTCACATGCCACCTCATCTGCATCTTCCAATCGCCACAACACCAGACAATCACCACACCAAACACCATCACCATCACCAACAACGAAGATCCTTGGCACAATTGCGCGACCCCGGCCCGCTCCGCACTCACGACTTGCAACAAAAGTCCGGAACAACAACTTCAAACCAGGATGGTGAGTACCAAACATGTGACACGGTAGTTGACAACGTCACCTACCTTACCTAGGTAGATTGATGAATCATGAAAACGAGGGGGGAACCTTGGATACTGACTCGACTCGACTCGACTCGACTCGCTTGGTCCGGACCTTCAACGCTGAAACGATTTCGGGAATGATTTGAGATGTATCAGGTAGAGGAAATAGTACTGGTATAAATGTAGTGTACAACAGAGATGTCGGTATTGGATTTAAGGAATTGCATTTCTATAGGTAGGTAATGCTACGCAATGAAAAATGTGCATATGTTACAGTACAATGAGCATCTATCACTTAACCAAACCAGACCAGGATGTGTTCCTTTTTCCTTCTTCCGTCTTCCTTCTTTCTACCCAAACTCTTATCGTCCCAAAACACATCTACAGCTTTGCCTTCGGCGCCTCAAGCGTAGGGATAAGGAGATCTCTGATATCTCCCGCTGCTTCGTTGAGATAGAAGCTCATCCTCTCGCTACCGAGACCCTTTGATACGACGTTGAATTGTATGCTATTTTTTATGTTAGCAGTAGTTCAATCTGGGGGAGCTAGAGAAAGGGGAAAAAATGGAAAATGGAACAGGGAGAAGGGGGCCATACCTATTCTCATTAATCATATAAGCAATTCCCCACCCATCATCCACTACCTGACTCCATCCATACCCGTTGAAATATTCCGAGCTCAACTGACTAGTCGAGAGGAACCAATGAGACGAGTACGCGTAGGTAGGATCCTTATAGATAGCTGGGACTTCCTCATTCGGACCTAGCAGTTTCTTCAATCCAAAGAGATGTCTATCAACACCCTTTCCATCCGATGCGGCGCTGATGTACTCAACATGGGAATTGACGGCTTTCCGGAAAACATCAATCGCTGTCTCATTATCGATAGAGTGGTCTGTGATAGCTTTGCAGAAAGCCACAGAATCATCGGACACTGAGCGACATGTCTCGGTGCGACCTTGTTGGAAACGGCGTGTGGTGGCAGACTCATATGTCGGACGGTTCTTGCCGTACATCTTGAAGTAGGCGAGTTGGATGATCATTTGTACATATGCGTCTGGTGAGCACTTGAATTTCTTGATCAGACCCTTGCCATAACCTTGGTATGCTTGAACTCGGAGTTCATGGGCACCAATTACTTCTGTGAAGTCCTTTGTGGCGCGTTCAATCTCGGCTTGGACTTCCTTGTTGATGTGGAACTTGATAGGAGATGGGTCTGGGAGGTTGGAGCGGATGGAAGGATTCGAGAAGTCCAGCTTGTTGTTAAGGATCACTTCGTTCACGTAGTCGTTCAAGCGGTGGGTAGGTGTGCCGTCCATCATGGAGTGCTCACCCATGAAGCCAGAAGTACCGTTATCGTTGATGATGAACTGCAGTGGCTTGTCAAACCAGCGATTGCATCCATCCCCGTGCCAGTATTGACGTGCACGCTCCTCAAGAGTGACGGGGCTAGCATCATCCAAGCAGACAACAAAAGAAGCAGCCTCAATCGTTTTGAGGGCAGCAGCATTGGAAGTGTGTGCCTTTAGCAGAACTTCCCGAGCATCAGTCCAGACGTCGCGGTTCTCCGAGGTCAAAACGCCGACTGGAGGTTGCTTCTCTGCCTTCTGGTAAATGGCCTTGAATTGTTGCTCCAGCTCCGAGGTATTCAATTGCTTCCCGTCAACTTCATGCATGACCTTGAAGAACTGGTTCTTGCGGATAGCCAAGATGTACTTGTGTTCGGCGGGCGAAAACTTGGTAGGGTAGTCTGCTGGCTTTGCAGGCACTCTACTGCAGTTGAACATCCATTGGTAGCTTTCCATGGAAATGGGCAGCTTCTTCATGTATTCCGGTTCCAGTGTGCCCTCATCGACCTGCTTCTTGAACTCTAGGACTGCGGTACTGATAGCTGCTGCCCTCTTGGAAGGGTCCCGCCGCCGTCTGTCATCTCTGTGGGAGTAGAAGTAGCTGACGTAGGGCACAACTGGATCTCGGTATGACAGGTATGCTGCGTCATTCCACCATTCATAGATCCAATTCTTGTGCTTGGGGTCCTGTCTTCGTGCAATAAGCTTCTCCTGTAGCTTGCTGCCAATTCCACCTGGCTTTATGAAGTCCTGCACTGCCTTTGTCGTCGACTCGAGCTCGGAAGTAGAGAGGAGCGGGTGAACGGATTTGAGGTATCGAGCAGCAGTCTCTTCGAGGGTTGGCACTGGAAGCTTTGGCAGAGACTCTTCGAATCGTAGCATAGGACCTTTCGTAGAGTCCTCTTTGTATCCTGTGACGTTTCAGCGCATGCCAGTGGACGGGTAAGCAAGTTGAGTAAACACAACGTACCTGCTGGGAGCGAAGAGCTCTTCCGATTTCCTGCTGGGGCCATTCCTACACTCTGCAGATTGTATTAGCTAGGAAAGCAACACCAAAGGTTCGTTTGTCCGTACTCTTGATACTGACGATGCAGAGAAGCCTTTCAACACCTGCGACTGCGTCCTGCCTCTGGCAAGAACTCTCAACATTCCCAACGACGTGCTTGAAGAAACTCTAAAAGTATAGCCAGGGTGAAAAGATCCAAAGGCCAGCAGTCTTTCACTCGTGGTGTGGGACGGAACGATCGCCTTTCTTGTGTTTCTTGCGGTTGTGGTTGGTTGACGGCACACAGCGCTTGTCCGAGATGCCTCGGCTCAATGACAGCACCTCCGGGGCTCTACTCGAGTATCGAGTGAAGATTGGGCGTTGAAACTGGGGAGGCTAAGGCCCCCACACTGCCTGTAGCCGGCGCCGACGGGAGATGATCACAGTGACGCGCAAATTTTGCCATGATGAGATTTGGCTGGACCGGACACAGGGAGCTCGGTGTTGTTGAGCCGAATAGCATCATTTGACAGTTGCATACCGAAGATTCTTCAGCATGACTTGTACTCTGTCAGCTGAATCAGAGGTCTTGTGGAAGAGAAGAATCTCTATCAATTTGCATGTGAAGATACATATTGTACATGCCCTGCAGATGACTTGCGTCTTACTACCCTTTGGCTCTTGCTTCGCCGTAAAGCAACTGTTCATGCTTCCTGAGTTGACTTGCAATGCCTTTTGCCCTTCATGCCTTCCAACGCCTGTATTGGCGACCAAACGCCAAATGTATAGATATACAACAGTAGGATTCTCGATCACTACCTTTTACGTCTTCCTCTCCTCGTTGGAGCAGCTCCTGCTGCTACTCCTGCTCCTGTCTTTTGTCTTCCTCTTGCTGGCTTTGGTACTGGTGTTCCATCTTCCGTTTCTTCTTCCTCATCCTCTGCTTGTTCCTCTTCATCACCACCAGCTTCTGTCCCATCTTGAGTCTCCTCCTCATCTGCCGTATCCACAGTGGTATCCTTACTCTCCTGTCTAGACCCAGAATCGGCCGTGAATCGTCCCCTACGACCTCGATTTGTCCGCGTCGCCCTAGGAGGTGAACTCGCAGCAGGACTCGTCCTCGCTTCGTCTGTATCATCCACCGTACTCGCCCTCTCTTTATCCTTGGCCTCACCTCTCTTTCTCTTCCTCTGTCCTCTGAGACTCGGTCCCGGACTGGGCGATCGATTCAAACACGGCGGCGAACTCGGTGTGACACTTCCTGGGTTCCTCTGCCCTCTCAAGAACAATGTGACTTCATCGAACTCTTCCTCTGGCAAACGAAACTCCAAATACTTCTCCGGATCCTCATACGCGAAACTGTCTTCTCGATCATCGATGATGTCTGTATTGTATAATGTGCGGAGCTTAGACCAAACTCCTGGGATGCGCGTATGCTGGTCGACGGTGGGATCGTAGCCATGGTTGCGAAGGTGTTCAGACAGCGCAATCATACGGAAGTGCTTGTGCATCCCTATCCATTTTCCCAATCAGTAAGAGAGACAGCCAATTCGTGGGAGAGGAGTACCAGCTGGTTTCCATTTTATGATCCCTTTAAACAGCGAGGTTTCCTGTTCATCCGTCCATGGATCCTTCGTGATATCGTACGCGGGTTCTGACACTTTGTTTGATTCCGCAGGCTGAGGCGTATCAATTGCCATAGCATCTTCATCCGCAGCTGGAGTCGAAGGCGCTCGCACACTGCCTTTCGCGGTCTTCTTTCTCGGACCCATTGCGAAGTTTGGGGGATTTTCGTCGTTGATCCACAACAGAAGGTTCGTTCTCAGCCTTGCAGGGCTTTGACGGAAACTCAAGGCCAGGGCGCGGCTACGTCCCGCTATTTTGAGATGTCAACGAACGCGTCAAGCGGAACAACGACGCGACGAAATGTGAAGATGGATGATGAGAAACACTTTGGGGACGTGTTTGCGATTCCTGATCTGTATGCGCCTTCGAATCTACTCGATGTTGCTCCCGGGAATAGCAGCTTCTTATTCTCCCAGCTGAAGCTAGATGGTGTGTTGACTTTGTATCTTAAGGGGAACCCAGTTATTGACGAATCAACAGACATTGACCATGATCTACCGAATGTTGTAGAGCAAGAAGGACAAGATGATGCTTTCTTCAGCATACCAGATCTATCCCTTGGCCTCGCAGATGAGACGAAAATAACAACCGATTCGACCATTTCCGGAAAAGAGACTCCTCCATCTGTGATCGTACAAGATGATGAAGTCGATGTTTGGGCTCTTGTGCAAGAGCCTGCCATAAAGATTGCAAATTACCAGAGCTGGGATGGGTTCGAGAAGCAGAAGACAGAGCAATACACTACACCATACATCACAGAAGCTGGGCCGGAGATATTCGATACTGCTTTGGCAGCAAATGAGGACCCCCTGCGTGTCGAGAATACAGATTATCTGGTTGTTGATGCGAAAGTCTATACAAAATCATTATTGGCACTTGGACTTGGCAGAAGCTCTGTTTTCTTTGTTTGGGACGATGAGAAGCAGACTTTCACTCCTTCACTCTCCAGCTTTCGAATATCCGGCTATACTGAAGAGACACTGAATGGATTACTTTCGATGTTCATGGAATGTGGAAATATAACAAGATTTCTGCAAAGATTTGTCGACAAGACCTACACCAAGAATGCCTCCCCAGGCCGGATTGCTTTGGCCGACTCGGTGTCCAGCTTGCTAGCTACTATTCAATCTTCCTTGAGCATATCAGCTGCCTCACAAAACAGCATTCTTCAACTGCAAGCTCTATTTCAACCAGCCCATTCTATTCTGATATGCTTCCGACGGATGGTTGTTAATGTCTCAGTCACACGCAACGATGAAGCTATGCTATCCACAATCTTTGAAGAAATCCAACTTCTGGAGCACAGAACAGATTCATTGAGGGATATACTGCTGGAAATCTTGACCCGAGTTTCGCAGCCTTGGCTCGAATTCACTGGTGAATGGCTCGGTCTACAACGTGAAGCTGGACTGCCCCTAACCAAGCAAGGCAAGGGAAAGAGCTTTGTTCGAGTCGAGAGTAAGGAATGGATCGATGAGCAGGGCATGGAGATGCATGAACCTGATTATGTTCTGGACTACGACAAGGTTCCTTCGTTCATTGCGCCTGATGATGCAAGAGCCGTGTTTGAAGTTGGGAGAAGTTTGAGATTTCTGAGAGATCACCACGCAACTCATCCATTGGCAAGGGCGGAGGTTGTGGCTTCTGCACAACCTCCAACATTAGAGTGGAAGTTCTTATGGCAAGATGTGGCCCAGATTGAGACAAAAGCATTGCAGTATGAGAAGAATCTGCTGGACGCCCTCAAGACATTCTCAAGCGAAGTGTCTCAGCCAGAGCCTCAATGGCACGGCTTTTTCGACATTGATACGGCGAAGCTGGATTTCTTTGGCAAACGAGAAGAAGAAATGCAAGCATACTTACTGGCCTCGATCAATACTTTTGATAGACCGCCCAGTAGCAAAGTATCGACAGACCTGTTGTCAGAAGGATTGAATCGATATCTATTCGCCCAGGACGACACACCAGCCGAAGACAGCTCTGTATTTGCTCCACCTATAGCTCTGGTCCCAGTCCTATCCTTCAACCCCATCATCGCAACACAAGCACGCATTGTCAATGGAACCTGCATGCGACTATTCTTCAACTCCCACAAAATCCGAGAACATCTTGCTGTCCAGCGCAGCTTTCATCTACTCGGAAATGGAGTCTTCTCCAGCAGATTATCTCACGCCTTATTTGACCCCGAACTGGAAAGTGCTGAGCGACATCGTGGTGTTGCCAGATCTGGTGGTATTATGGGTCTCCGCCTCGGAGGACGAGATACATGGCCACCAGCCAGCTCCGAGTTACGACTTGCTCTAATGGGCGTGCTCACAGAAAGCTACGAGTCAATACAGCCCCTTAACCAATCTCACCGAGGCACATATCTGGATCAAACATCTCTTCCCGGGGACCTAAGCTTCGCAGTACGCGATATGTCGGAAGAGGAAATCGATAAATGCATGAACCCCAACTCAAACGAAGCTCTTGACTTTCTCCGGCTGTCATACAAACCTCCAGCTCCACTCGACGCAGTGATCACTCCTATCATTCTGTTCAAATATGATCAGCTCTTCAAACTGCTGCTTCGGGTCATTCGAATGCTTTACGTCGTGTCGGCGCTTTTCAGAGACGCGACGGATAGGACGAGCTATTGGCAAGGCATTGATCATGTTGCTCAACGGTTCAGGATTGAAGCTCACCACTTCATATCCAGCGTCTGTGGGTACTTCTTCGATACAGGCATCGAGGCTACGTGGCGAATCTTTGAGCACAAGCTTGATCAGATTGAAGCACGAATTAATTCCAATGATGACAATCTAACGTTGGGCCAAAACGAAGGGCTTGATAAGCTGAGGGATTATCATGAAAAGGTCCTGGATCGGATAATGTTTGCCTTGCTACTAAGGAAACGTCAGCAACCGGTCATGAGATTGCTGGAGGAGATCTTCGCTCTCATTCTACAGTTCAGCAAGCATTCTCGAGAAAGAGCTTTGGGGCTGAAGAGGAAAGTGGGCGCAGATGATGAGGTTAGAGAGATGTATTTGAGGTTTAGGAAGAAGGTTGGTGTCTTTATCACTGTGTGCAGGGGATTGAGTGAGAAGAAGGGTTATGGAGAGAAGGTCATGGGATATTCGAGGTCTGGACAGGGAGGATTGTTTGATGGTGATGATCTTGCAGAGGAGAATACTATTGTTCAGCTGTTGGCGAGGTTGGAGATGTCGAATTACTATTCGAAGAGCGTTGATGTGTAGAATTTAGAGACCCAATACCAAGATAGCCAACCGATTGACGTACCTATCCTTGATCTATCTTGAGACTACATTTGTAATAGCCCAATATTATGATACTGTGGCTGCCTAGGTAGGTACCTACCTAGGTAGTTTGCTTCCTGGGGACCCAAAGCCACGTGACTTGAAACCATTTTGATGAGAAGCCCTCGATTGAGAGGCTAGAAACTATAGCGAGAATTTTTCATTACTTCTGGAACACCATATAGAAGCCAATTGAACCATTTCCAGCTCATTACAAGCCATTCCATTGATGTACCTGAGAACCTTCCTAATCCCGCGTATCTGATTCGCCAGCCACAATTTTAGACCGCCAAGCCACCTGCATCTCGAGCTTCATCCATCACTCCGGCACCTCAAATCCCCAATCCGTCCCAATTCCACTCCAACACCACGCAATTGCAAATCCCTCACAATGCGCCGCACCCTCACGCGCCTCGCGGCCCTCAAGCCAGCGCGCTACCTCGAAGCAGGAACCCCCACGGGCCTGACCGGTCTCCTAACAGCCAATGCTCCCCGAAGCACACTCATCTACCTGTATTCCAACACGCTGCAGAAACTAGCGGAGATACCTGAGACGAGTCTTTATCGACAGAGTACGGAGGCGTTGACGAAGCATCGGTTGGAGATTGTGGAGGGGGTGGTGCCGGAGGGGTATAATGAGTGGGTGGAGAGGGCGAGGAAGGTTATCGGGGAGAATCCTGATGTGAGTCTTCATACTTTATGTGCAGGGTGATATTTGAAGTGAGGAGGGAACCGGGCTGATATGGATAACAGGTGTTTAATACGAAAGCTGGAGCAGCGTCACATATTGAGGAAGGTGGAAGGGGGAAGATGACACTGAGCCAGGTTGCGGGAAAGAGTTTCGTGACGAGTAAGGATGAGAGGGAACTGGATGAGCTTTCGGATGAGTGGGATGGGGAAGCGCATTATGGTGGGGAGTTGGAGGGGACCAGGACGCAGGATGAGAAACGGTTGTTGGGTTTTGGGAGGGAGAGGCCGGGGAGTGATCATAAGACGGTGGAGTTGGAGAAGGAGCCTGCTTTGAATGTTCAGCAGTGAGTATAACTGGCGAGAATGAAAATAGACATGGGTATGGCAGAGGCAGAAGAGAATCGCTGACGAGAATGTAGGATTGAGGAGATTGAGAACAAGATTGGTGCTGGTCTCATCGAGGAAGTCATTCAGGTCGCAGAGGGAGAATTGAAGCTTGTGGATGTTATGATCAAGGCGAAGGCGTACGTTAACATCAATCAGTATCCTATCTTTACGAATTGTTGGCTAACATGTCCTGCAGATGGGAAGACTTAGAAGAGAAGCCTGTCGAGGGCCAATGGACATACTTCATGCGCGATACCGGAACTCCCACAACACAACAACCACCTCAAAAGTAATTGCATACATACACCTTCGAGGGACGAATGTACAGTACCGAATTGGACTTGTAAATAGAAAATACAATACAGATGGACATCCAAATCAAGATCAGCATATTATCACCAGCTATTGTGAGCTAACGGACTAGGATTTGTCCCACAAGAAGACCGACGGATTGAGGACGGACAACAGATCGGCAGGTTCGAGATCTCATGCAGGAGGACAGGCCTAGGATAAGGAAGCCGCAAGTCTCAAAATTGGTGAGTTCCCAGTCTCGCAGTCATTTAACTAAGCAACCTCTAATGTCTCCCACAATCACAGACCAGTGTTCAGACTTCGGGCTCAGACATAGTCCGCGCGGGAGGATCCATCATCCGTCCTCTGTCACCCTGGAACGGTGAGTGGGTGTCTTCCTTCAGTATATTGCTAGTGGCCGACTTTGATCGGCGGATTTCTTTCGGTGATCGAGGTCAGGTGACTTGCCATTTCTGAGAGGCTCTTGCGACACCTTTTTGCTTGAGGCAAAGATTGACAGAGGCTGTCTGACAGAGATCAAGGAATCGGGGCTCCTGAGCTACTTATGCACGTTGTTTATCCTTATATGCCAAGTGGCTATCGTGATGTTCGGCCCATTTCTATTATGGGTCGGAGGAGGCTCCTCAGGGCGGCATCATCGTGACATCGATATCCCTCCCGTGTGTACTGGGAACACACCAGTTCTTATGCGAAGAGTTGATCAGTCATAAACCGAAGCCAAGATCATTGTAACGTCACAATGGACTGCCATAAGCCGGCACGTGTCGTCAACACGAGCAAGCCCACAATCGTGGCAAGGCTGAAAACAGCACTTGACGGTCAGCCCGTTTCTTTAACTTCCTTCTCCATTTGTTCCAGAAAAATCTGAAACAGATGGATAATTCTGACATAATATCTTTGAATATTAATAGAAATGGCTGTTGAGTTTCTGCTGCGCAAGCTGATGATTCGTCGGTCTCGCCGGGGAGGCTTTTCATTGGCTGCCAAGCGACGACTTACGAGCGCAAGTGCGCTAAGCCACAACCGACGCCGCCTCAGCTCTTCGGTCGCCGTGAAAAATAGCCATGTGGTGGATGAGAATGGAGAAGAGGATGATGTGATAAAGTGCGTGTGTCCCTTCGTGAGGCGTGGAGGATTCAACTCTTGATTTTCCTCCGCCGGAATTTTGTTTGTTTGATTTGCGTGTTGTCAACTGAACAATTATCAACTGCATTGACTTCAGATACCCCAACTCTTTTCCTTGGACCGACTTGAGATAACAAATAGAAGCAAGATGTATGAGGCCGATGAGTTTGCAAGGTCTCTAAGACCTGTGCAGAATGCGGATCGAGGAAGTCGAATGTTCACAGCGGAGGACCCGGATCTGATGAACATGATCTTTCAATACCTCGACGGCGATGCGGTACCTGTAACAAGAGACAATGTCAAGAAGCCTACTGGAGCGAAAGGGAAGAAGTGGGAGGAACCTCATCTTGATCTTAATGCCTCCCGTGCGGGAGACTTTCAGCGATATGCGGAGTATAATGAATCGGGACCGGAATCGTCGCCATCACCTACTGTGTCTCTGTTCTCTGAGTCGTCCAGTTACAATGCCTCCCGGGTAGTGTCTGAATTGACCACACCGAGATCTATGAGCAACAGATCATCAAGGGCGCACAGCAGGACACCAGAGTTGCATATGACGACAAAGCCAACGAAGGTCGCAGAAAGGCCGGCTCGGCCTACGCCTTCTACTCCAGCGCAAACGTGTCCTCCAACATTTCAGAGCAGAGGAACTCAAGATGACATCGGTTCGCTCTATGGACCAACATCACCAGTTGCACCAGTTCCAGCTGTTCGAAAGCACGAGTCGAAAGATCCTCAAGAAAAGAGGCAAAACTCGTATAGCGAAGGGCATTGGCCATCTATGTCAGCCATCGCTACTAAATACGAGCGAAAGTATTCGAGATCTTACACGAACTCTAATCGCCACACCATGCCGGTGCCCATGGCTTCTGGAGCCAGAAACGACAGCAGGGAGGAATTGGAAGAGTTGTCGCAAGGTTATCAAGAGACGAAGAGGTTGCACGAGATGACTCGATCAGCGAACGCGGGAGGATCTCAAGAAGTAATTCGTTCTCCATACCGCTTCGTTACTTCGCCAGGCAATTCCAGTACTCACACAAATGAGTCGAGAGGATCTCAGAATACTTATCGCAACACTCTACCAGCACTTTCGGAGACGAACATTCGCAGCACCAGCCTAAAATCTTCTCCGACTATCTCACGTCGACCTCAACCACCACCAACAGATCCCAATCTCCGCAGATATGAATCTTTCCGGACATCCAGTGAGAGTGTGAACAGATATGAGTTGAAAAACTCTGAAGAGACCGTGCCAGTCGATACAACGAGGAACAAATCTCTCGATAGTTTGGTAGCACCGAAACCAAACATCAAATCGCGATTCTCGTTCCCCAAGCCGTTGCGAGCCACGATCACTAGTTTCGTCGACATCCCTCACCAAGCTCCTCTTTCACCTGCTGCTACTCCACCTGACGAGAAGGGAGCACTTCTGCAGACACTGAGGATCCCGACACCCGACTTCAGTCTGCCTCCGAGACCGAAGAAAGAGGGTCCTGCAGAGCCGTTGCCGAGTATGTTGAGTGTAGGAAAGAAGGATATTCGTACAAGTGTAACAACCTCAGTTCTGGACCCAAAACGAAGCTCCTCACTCAAGAGACAGACAACCCCAACTCTGACGATAGAGATCCCCGAGTCAACGAGACCAAAACCACAGAAGGTTGATAATGGACGCCCACCATCGTTGACCGAGCAATTGTCGAAGTTCAAGGAAGACAAGTTCAAAGAGGAGTCGGTTCTGTCTCGTCCTAGACCGAAGTCAAGACGTGGAGAAGCGGATATTAGCCACATATCTGCATGGGATGCACCAGCGTTTACGGCAGCCTCCCAGACATCGAAGAACTCTGACTCTATTCTTGAGAGACCAAGACCTACACCTGTTAGACTAGCTTCGCAGCAAGCTGCCAAAGTCTCAGAGGTCCCATACGAACGAGTCAGACCATCGTGGATGCCGCCCCCACCCAGTTTTCAGATACCAAGACCGGCTCCAGAATTTGCACCAGTGCCGACATATGTACCAGCTTCTCTAAAGGTTTCCGTGCCACCTCCCCAACCGGCTCCGTTACCAGAGTTCCTACAAATCCCAGCACCAGCACCAATACCGGCACCACTACCAGCACCAGCTCCTGTCGAACCTCAGCCAGCTATCCATATCAACGATTCTATCCTATCCCGCCCACGACCAAAGCCCCGTACCAAGCGAACAGTGACATTTGACTCACCCGCCTCGCCTGAAGACTCCTCATTCGAATATGCAGCACCAATGATCCCTGCCCCAAACTTCAGCCGCACAGCCCACGGTCCGACATACTCTTTCACACAGGGACCTCTACAAGAGCCAGCTCCCGAGGAGCTGGCCTGCCAATTCGATGAACAAGAACCCCATGCCGATGTCCCGCGTCCTCTGGAAGTCAGCCATGATCATCCCGGCTCTCCATCAAGCTTCAACTCATGGGACTCCGAGCACGTCAAAGCACCGAAGCTCGATGCTCCTTCAGCTCCCATCCCAAAACACCTCCCAGTGTACGAAACCGCCAAAGAGAAAAAGCGACTCTCACAACTCAAAGCAGAATCTCAAGCTACGTACTTCAACACCGGCTTCCTGGCATCTACCTACGGTCTCCAATTCTCCATGTCCCGCCGCGTAGCCACATTCTCGAAACTCGAATGGGCAGTCGAAAGTTCCGACCCAAGCCGCTGCGTGCAAGCTTTCACACAAACAAACACCCTGAGTCGCCGAACCGATTTCTTCGCAGGAAAAGAAGGTGGGAATGGTGATGGAGAGCAACTATTCACCTTCCAACGAAAAACGGGGAGTACCCGTGTTGGCGAGACGATTGGTGGGAATGGCTTGTTTTCAGTGGTTGATAAGGGATTCGGGATGTCGCCGTATTGGATTGTTAATACCACGGCGGATGAGAATGATGAGATGAGGAGGTGGGTTGCGAGGGGGGATAAGAAGGCGATGAATGTTGGTGTTTCGTGGGATGGGTTGGAGGTTGGGAGGATTAGTTGTGTGCCGTTGCATGGGAAGCATACTGTAAGTTCTTCTTCTTGCATTTTGCGGTATGGGATGCTGACTGGTGGATAGTATAATGTTAGTGTAACTGCGGAGATGAATTATGCTATTATGGCGGCGTTGGTGACGGTGTTTGATGATTGGAGGATGGATCATGCTGTTTAAATGTTGATTGTGGATGGAAGCAGGGATGAAGGATGAGGGTGTGCATATCTCTTGACATTCGTTTGGCGGCATAGCGGGCGATGGATGTATGATTTCTGCTTGCTATATACCCTTTCATATATCAAAATTGAAAAGATCCTTGATCGAAAGGCGAGATGCCTAGAGATGCTTATCGCGTCCCATCAGATTCCCAGGCCACTCGTGATGGTTTTCTTTTTGACAGATATTACGTGATCTTGGGGTTATGAAGGATGGTCTTCGCTCAAGAACCAGCAAGTAGTCTCCTAGTCGTACGGAGAGTAAGCCCACGGTGTGATGACACTCCCCCAAAACATCTTTTTCCGCGACATCCCAACTCTAGGGTCAAACAGTTTGGAGGGGTCAGTTGTCCCTCGCATACAACCGTAGCACTCTTTAAAATACTCCGAGTCCTCCCAAGTATTAGAATTCTGACAACCACAGTCTATGCACCCGACTTCTATCTGCGTTCTTTTGGTCTCAGGGTCCTTAGATGAATCTTCACACAAAATGACGATCATACGTTCAAGTGAATTCAGTTTCTCGATGACCCGTCTTTGGACAATCTCCGACCATCCTGTAGGGTGTTAGCATGTCTTCCGCTGAGAAACTCAGACATTTACATACCATTTTCATCATGTTCATAGCCAATCCCATCACAAGCGATGTACTTGACTCTCGCCGCTTCTTCTTTCGTCATGCAAGTGTAAAAGAAATCGCGAGATCTGCCGCAACACCACTGTTCATCTATAAGTAGGATATCGACGTCTCCATTAAACCTTGTGATGGGCTCCATATAAGCAGATCCAAAACATAGTGGATACAAGTTTATAAAATATTCTCTCCATTCGCGGGAAACTGAAAGCGTTGCCGAAAAACTCGGTTGGTTATTCGTTCCACTTTTCTCGACCTATTCCCTTGATCGAGATGACCCTTGGCTCGATTGTAAAACTCCATACCATCTCTTTGATTTCACGGGGCAAACTGTCGAAGGTGTTGGTTGTCTGTAAGGTTGGGTCAGGTTCAGACTCGAGAGACTCTACGGTCCTTGTGCTTCCGGAAGCGAGGGCCATTTTCGAAAGGGAGTCGACGACTCCTACGTCTCCTATATCGATTAGGATTGAAGATGGTTTGATCAAGAGTACTTCCTGGCCCTTTCCGTTCATTGCATCCAACTTTTCTTCGTTCTTCTCCGCGCTGGAGCAATCTGTTGAAGATACAATCAAGTCTCGTGTATCTGCCAATCTTGTTCCCAGCGGGACTTCCATCTCAGTTTCTTCTCGAGTGGTTTCAGATAATAAAACGAATCTCAAAACCATACCATCGCTTGACACTGGTCTCATGTTGAAATGATCGGATTCGTTCAGTTGTTGCTCTTTCATATCGTCTGACATTTTCGAAGCGTTACAGGGAGTGAGTGGTAGTTTCGATGATGTAAAAGTTTTCTAAAGTTACATTCCTTCTTGAGATCTCAATTCTCTTTTAAATTTATAGAAATTACGATGAGTCAGAGCGGCTAAAATGGATCTAGATGTCATATACAAATGCGGCATGGTGGAGAGTTGTGTTGTGGTACCGACCCGAAGCTACCACCACTACGCATGCTTGACGTATGCAGCACAACAAATACTTCAACCACACCCTCAACATCTCTTTCCAAATTATTAGTTTATAAACGCATCGATTACCATGAGCACTACCTCAAAGATGTGGAAGCTTCAATGCCTGAGCTGTCTCCATCCACGAAACTGGGGACCTGCCAAAGCTCCAACAACAGAGTCCACATTTCACAAAGAGTCCATACCTCCCACAGATTCCACGCCCTCAACAGAGTCCACGCCTCCCTCAGAGTCCACGCCTCCCTCAGAGTCCACGCCTCCCTCAGAGTCCACGCCTCCCTCAGAGTCCACGCCTCCCTCAGAGTCCACAACTCTCACACCATACGAACGTATACCCCCTGAGATACGAACTATGATATGGAACCTCTTGCTTAAATCACGAATAATTGAGCTACAGCAAGCACGCCGCGACGATGGGGGCTTCAGTCTACAACCAATAACTCAAAACGCGAAGCTCCCAGTTGCACTCAGCGTCAACCGAGAATCTCGATACGAAATGATGAAGAAGTACCCTTTCCTTTTTGGGGCAAAGGATGGAGAGCAAAATGTTTATATCAGGTTCAACAGTTCTATTGATACATTATATCTGGGCCCCCAATTGTTCATCCAAGCGAGGTTCATACGATCGGTGGCGATGAGGCTTGAAGGCTTATCCAGAGACATCAATGCCAACGTCAAATATCTTGTTTTGAACTTGAGTATCCTGGAACGACTTGCTGATATGTGGTCAATATTTCATGCGAGTGATGGTGTCCCGATGCCAGAGCTTCATATTTGGCCATTTGATCTTTTTAAGGGTTGGAGAAGGTGATTATTGTCCATGAAACCGACTTCTACGCTCGCTCTCACTCTACGCGGAAGCTGAAGTTGACGAAGCCAAGAGGACCGGGTCAAGAATGCCTTGAGGGGGTCGAAACGAATTCCTGGCATATAGATCGCTGCGATATCTGCTCCACAAAATACGTATATGGGATTTCTGATGCAGCGTTCAGAAGCACAAAGGTTCTATTCGCGAATGCAACTTGGAAAAAAGCGCCACTGAAGAAAGTTTTGGAGCCTCGGAAAAAATGGTACCAGAATCTCATCGAAACGATGATTGGTTTCATAAGGAAAAAGAAGGCTCAATCCCAGAAGAAGGATGGTAGGCTGTGACAAAGGGAATAGAGACAGGAGCTGCCTTTGTCTTAGAAGAGACATGACTTCACCCAAAAAAAGGTTGGTTTTGACCCTGATAATCATCCCTATTTCCAGCTAAACAGTGCAATCATCATCCAAAGATTCCCTCGCAATGGTAGAACTCAAATTGCTACAGTGTCTAGCACGACATTGGATATCGAAACTTCGAAAGAAATCCGAAATCTGAAATGCCCACCAAAATACAACTTATGGATCTCCCAGCCGAGATGCGTATCCTCATTCTGAACTTCACGCTTGAGCCAAAAACAATCAAAATAAGAGATGAGGACAATGTTTTACCAAACAAGCAACTGCTTTTATGTTCCACGAAGGTCAAACTACCTGCAGCATTGCAAGTCAACCGAAAAGCACGAGCCGAATTGCTGGGGCAATACCCATTCCTTTTCCAGGAAGATAGGATTGGTGGATTTGAGTATCATATAAGGCTTAACGGGTTCCCAACGCCCCGTGCCTGTCTACTAGGCAGTATTCCCAGTGGCGCACTTGCCTGCTAGGCAGGCGATTCAATAACACGTGATCATGGATATCCGTGGGGACTGTTGAGCCTTATTGCTGCCTTAATCCAATTCTGTAAGCAATTGTGTGGCTTTCGGATGCGGAGGCGCAGTAGTACACCCAGTCAAATTCCTAAGCTCCGCGGCACTCCAGTTATGCTGCTTCGACAAGGCAGATTTCATGGTACACCAAAAATAGCGATGCCTGAAATCTGGTCTGGCCTACTGTATCTCCAACCAGTCTCCTGACTCTTATTGATTGCCCGTCGCCAGCTACGTCGAGAGGTAATCACCGGCTCCTGCGAGTGAATTCTGTTGAATTCTGAGTTGCTGGGCTTCTAATTCGCAAAGGTTAGATATACCAAGTGAGACAAGACACCATAGTGAGCTTGTTTTATATACTGCCATTGGATACATGCAGGCAGCGGACTGTGTGGTGGCTATCGATGTGCATCGTTTAATGGCCACTAATACAGTAGCGAGCTATCAATTGGATTGCTTTGTGGAACGCCTTGTGACGCACGGAATATTGGCAGTTGTCCAACACAGCGGCACAGCCTCGCCGTGCCTCAACAATCGCCCGCATGTAATGACTTTCAAATTTTCAACTTTTCGTAGTTTTACTGCCAAACTGTTCACCATCCTCAACAGCTATAAAGCTTCTTGCTCTCCGAAATAGGCCTACATCAGATGTCTCAATCAATTATACTCCAAGTAGGGGTTGAACTTACTACTCTCTTCCCGGCAAGGCAGATTGTTGAAGCAGGCTACCAGGGGATAATGAACTATGCTCGGGATCTTCGAAAATCAGGCTCAGACTTACTGATTGAGAACGACCTTGCCGTCATATTCGGTCGAAATAACATCAACTACGAGCTTGAGAAACGCTTCAAAACGGAAGTACTGCGGCAGGTCACCATTAGGCCACTGTACCTTGGAAGTGAAATAAACCTGGCCTACGGAGCTGGACCAACAATCAACAACGCCATAAAGTCTCAAGAGCGCTCCTATTTCTCGTCAGCTGTGCAACTGTCTTTGTTATCATGGTTTCACCGGAGAACCGATTTGGCTTCCGCACTTACCGAGTGTATTGCCAAAAGATATAGAATGAAATACCCCGGGTCCAATCCTGATCCAGGATTTGAAGGGATCGAAGGAACTCTGCAAGCTATCAGCTCCCAGACGAGCGCTTTTCCGTGGGATCAATATGCCAGGGCCGTAGAGGCAAAATTACAAATCGGGCATTCTGGCTACAACAGACACCAGGTCCACCAGCAAGATCTTATTCGGCTATCACCAAACACACTTCTAGGAGCTATGGATATGCTGTGTGCGGTGCAGAGTCTACCGGAAGATCGAAGGATGCTAGTCATGAATCAAAGAGGTCTTATTACGCTGATTATTTGGGCTCACTATGTCTTGTCTTTACGTGTTATTGTAACAAATATCCCAGCGGGTGACATCACATTTGGGAACATTGACGAAGCTGGCCAGGTTTTTATCCAATGGGATTCAAAGATGGCCGGATATGGTGATGCTGAAATCTATCTGTTGGACAGGAAAATGGAGGTTCTCCTCAAGATAGAGACTGGAGCCCTCAATATTGGTAAGATTGCAGCAGAGGAAAGGCATACCCTTCAAAATTATGGCACTCTCTGGTTGCGAAGGGCGTGTAATCTTGCGATCTCAACAGAAGACGATAATCCACTATATCCAGAAATCGTCAATTATACGACAGCAATGGCAATCCACGCATCGACAAGACTGTTTCGGGGTTCGGAGCCAAGTGTTACAGAGAAGGGTCAGAAGGGAGACATCCGGTCGTTGTTGGCTCTTCCCTGCGAACGTTGGCAAATATTATCTGCTGTCAGGATTATCTTTGCGGAAATTGGAGTTGACATGAAGGCTGTTGATCTTCAAGTTGAAAAAGGGTCCAGCGCGCAGACTCTGGAAGAATTTCCGCGTCCTCGAACGCTTGAGAACTACATCAAGAAGGTGCCTGAGCAGAACAGAACTGAGGCTCTCATGAGAATTGATCTCAGAAGTCTGGTGGTCCTGATATTGCTTTTTAGCAATGTTTCGGCCATACAGAGCTGTATTGATGTGCCCCTCGTGTCCTGTTTGAATGCTATCACAATGACTGCACCAGTCAAACTCATATGGAATCAAGCAGGGCTGATCGATCTTCGGGAAAGTGTCTTCTTTGATCTGCTGGCAACGCTTCTGTTGGGTCATGACTACACAGCAGATGAAGACGAAACTGATACACCTACCCACATCGTAAGCGACTTCAGCTGGAGTCTTGTATTAGATGTGGTTGGGGACAAAGATCCATCTAATGTGAAGCCTTGGTTGTTTCACTTTGGTCAAGGAACCCCAACAAACGGGTTGACAGAGGAGCGAAAATATCGCATTTGCGACTTCAATAACGGTGTTTATGGCAGCCCTGTTCCCCCTGATAGAGCAATATATGATCGGGGACAAACTTTCGTACCTCGTTGCACAACACATGTCACGCGCCGCACGGAATACTTCACTAGTCGCAGGACTGCTTTTCTATCTACTCTGCGATTCGATGCCGCTGAAGCTGCTGAGCATGGAATGATCAAGACTACCTCATTTGGCTTCGTTGATGGCAGTGTCATTGAGGTGAACTTGGGCAATCGAGAGCTTCACCGAGCGCTCTGGAAAGTGATCCATGCTCCTTCATGTCAGCATTCACTCAAATTCCTACCTCAGGCAAAGCTTGGAACCGAAGTTGCCACTACAAATGCCATGAACTGGAGAAATGAAGGCGATGTTCATGAGGATCCAATTGAAGTGCCTGAGAGGATCTGCGTTATCTTAGTGAAAAATGACAAAAGATCACGCTGGTTAGCTGTCTATGAGGCAGCCTTGAATTCAAACAGGAGAATAGTGCTCAGAGGCGAGAGTACCTGCGAAGATTGTGCCATTGATACTGCCGTAGCCTTGCCAGGTAAATGGGTAGTGATTATCTGAGCTTGGTTAGTTCCCTGAACTTGAAAGACACATTTCTCTGACACCCACCGTCATACCTCATTGAAGTAGAGTTCTCATTAAGATTGAATATCAATCACTTTGGAGAGGAAAGCTCTCATTTCGGAAGATAATCGGATCGGTTTCTTTTGGATCTCCTTGTTCTGCGTTGATGCAATGACCGCTACGCCACGACGCAAGAGGATGTACCCCAGGATAGAATGTCCCTGTCTGGTTCTTATCGTACAGCACGTGTCTAGGCAAACAAGATTAGCTGCAATTGACTTGAAGTGAATCCAGAGATTCTTGGGCTGTCAGTCAATTTTAACTGCTTGTAAAACCAAGATAATTGTAACTGTCTTATAGTGAATAATGTAATGTATATACTTCTGTTTGTTAAGCTTAAGCAGACTGCCGAGGCCCGAAAATATCTCAAAGCTGCTATAAATAAGACTGTAGCTTTATTTCTTCTGAGTCTAAGCCAATATCGTTTTCTAATTTAACATAGTAATTTGTGAACGAGTTGACTTCGCTTAAATGATGGGCTGTTTTGGCAGAGTAATTTATCGGCCTACTTTTCCTACTGCGTTACGCTATTTACTCAAGTACAAGAATACAAATTAAGGAATATGCTTTAGGTAGATATTAGAATAGAAGTAATGCTTTTAGCTTGGGCATAAGAGTAAAGTCGAATATACTCTAAGTAAGACATTTTAATATTTAGTAAGCGTTTCTAATTTATTTTACTCAAATACCTAGTCTGCTTCTTTACTACTTCTATTATTACCTTCTTTAATTCTTGTATAAGATACTAAACTATCTTAAAACCTTAATATCTAATATTAATATTTCGAGAGTTCGAATACTTCCGAAGCGCCTCGCGCGGCTCGTTTTCGGCGGAGCAGTAGTAGAGCTGCTGCTGCTGCTGCAATACCAATCGATACAACTGCGGCGACTGAGCTGCCGACAACAACTGTGTTGGAGACACCGGATGTTTTTGTTGTTGGTACTAGAGTGGTGGCTGCGCTGTACGCTACAGTTGATTCGACTGAAGCAGAGATGGCGACAGTTGGAGTTGGTGTTGAGTCTGTTGACGACGATGATTCTGGCAAGTCTGCCGTTGAAGAAGAAACCACGGGTGTAGATGATGCCAGCGTGCTCGGCTGAAACGTGTGTTAATGATTGCTTCTGTGACGAGGACAAAGAACAAGCAAGCAGCTAACAAGAATATAGGATTGCAAGACTCACTGTTGCTTGAATTGATGTGGTAGATGGTGCCACGACGGTTTGTTGGGTTGTAGAAGATAGTGGGACAATTTTCGATGATGGGATCAATTGGGTAGAACTGCTTGATGATGTGGATGATGTGGTAACGATAGTCGTCGAGCTCGGCGCTTGAGTTTGAAAAGAAGTTTTGACTTGAACAGAGGTCACAACCTGAACAGACGTTACAACCTCGGCTGATGTCCTTTGGTCAACAGATGTCTGAGTTTGGATGACTGTCTGGGACTCTACAGAAGTTGAAACCTGGGTCTAGATCGAAAGCTGTACTTGGGTGGAGAGTTGCACTTGCGTTGAAAGCTGTACTTGCGTTGTGAGTGCCGTTGTGAGTGCCGTCTGAGCTGAAGTCTGAGTCTGAATAATTGTCGAACTTTGTACCACCGGAGTCTGGGCGGTCGAGGTGTGGATAAGTCGAACTTGTCGGGCTCTATGTGGTTGAAGTCAGGGACGCTGTCATTGACCCTACAGAAAGAGATACCGATGACTCGATCGAACTCTCATTAACAGTATTCCAGTTCCGAGTGGGAGTATATTAGAAGCAGTCGAACAGCACGCATTGCCTTTGCCTTCATCGCAGCAAAAGCTGCCCATCGACGGATCACCACAGGTTGCTCTGGAGGAGTCGCGATAGATGGGCTCTTTGGAGTGGTGATAGTATACGCTGCTGAGAAGAACAGTCCATTACCAAAAAGATTAGTTGAGTGTGAAAGGGTGGTACCGCGCGGGAGCACCCGTGAAGTCACATAAAAGTAATTCCACAAAACATCTGCATTTTCCCATTTTAATCCTTAACACATCGAAACACCTCCACCCAATCTCCAATAATTCAGCCTCAGACTTGAGCACAACAGCCGTCATGCAGAACGACGTGGTTCTCACTAGTGAGAAGGAAGTCTGGAGCTTCATGGAGCACGTCCCACCTGAAGTGCGGGTACATATTTGGGACTTTACACTCAAACCTCGAATGGTCTATGTCAGGCCTCTGCCTTAGAAGAAGGAACGGAAAACAGCTTCGGATGTCTACCACACAGGTTCAAAGCAGGAAGACAAGCCCTCGGGTATTGGAATGGGCAGCTTAGTCAAGCCCCCAGTCGTGCTACGCATCAATCATGAATTGCGAGACGAACTTCTTAAACGATATCACCTGCTTTTCAACGAAACGACCGACTGCCACATTCGATTCAATGCGGATATTAATACCCTATTCCTGGATCTGAGCTTTGTGAGGGTCCTGAGGTTGGACATACCTTTGAAAAAAAAATATTCACCTGTAGTGTCAAACGGCTTTGTCTGAACACTACTTTGGTCACATATTTGAGAGACGACACGATGCAAGTTACGAATCCCAATATCCTTCAGATCAATAGAGAAATATTCTCGAGTCATAATGGTAGCCAGGTCAGCTGGAGAGACGTTCATATATGGCCTTTCAATTGCTGGGAAGGGCTGGAAAAGGTGACCGTCGCGAAAGATATCGATACCCGGGACAACGTAAAGTATCATCTGAAGGGGAACGAGATCTCATTTGAAGAGTTCAAGCTCGAGAGGGTTCCGAGGTTACAACCTCTGGAGGGTTGCAGACACTGCCTACAAATCCGCATATATCCCCAAGGATGCGTTAATATGTATAATGCAAAGGATAGTGTCTCAGATGAGGCAAGAGCAAGTCCTTTGATGGAACTCGGGACCATGACGAGACTTTTTGCAGTTGAAGGGTTGTATGAGCGTCAGGAAATAGCTCAATCTAGGGCGTCCGCGGATGCAGTGGCGGAAAGTTTGAAACTTTGTAGCAGGGCATGGGCTAGCAGGGCCATTTGAAAGATGATTGGGCCGAGAGAGGCCTAAAGTATCTCGCTGAAGGTAGAGGTTCACTTCTGTTTCAATCATTGAATTGTGGTTGCGCAGGTGGTTGTTGATTTTGTAAAGAACGCTGGCCTGTGGGCTTGGTATGTCTGTTCCTCGAGATGGCGGAGAAGGTTGACATGGTATAGAGTTAGGTACAATTCTGATTCTCAAATGTAGCAAGCCGATTCGGTCAATCTTTGTACTTTGAAATATATCTAGTCAATTATCAGCCTCATTCTGCGCTCCAGATGCTTCGATTATACTGCACGCAAGTGCCAAAAGCCCTTCAAATTCTCAAGTGAGGTTGATACCAATGCCCAGATAGCAACACCATCTCCTGACGTACAAAGTCTTAAACACAGAGATATCCTTCATCGTAGCCGTATCAGTGGAGGAATTGTCCATAGCAAGAAAAGCTCAAATCTAGGATCAGCACTACAGCAGACGTGTATGGCAAGTGCTATCAGAGAGGTGTCATATGATCAGCTGGATACTGTCGTCTCCGAGATGTGTCCGTGTCGCTACTTGAACACAAGCACATATAGGACTCCTATCATACGTTCTCTATTGTCCTATCAGCTCGAATTCAGACAGAGAACAGATGTGAAGTCCAGCTGCTCACGTGACTTTCTTAGCTTCCAGATTTCAAGCTGAGATATTGCACGATTCCCAGCTACACAACCTCTTCATCGTTTTCTTCTACGCATCGAACAGCACAAAACGACGCATCAAGAAATGGACTGTTTGCAATCCTTTTCACAAGGTCACACTTGGCGTGCTTCGACAAGACAACTTCGCGATGATGCGACATCTAGACAGATATCAGAACTCCGACTCGGTGGACGAAATATGGAAATTCCAAGCTCACTAATCAGGTGCATGGTGAATTTTGTCGAATGCCAACATCTGAGATATCTATCCACAGGTACGAAGAGTCATCTAGGTGCCATGTATGAAGTACATACCCAATGAAATCTCACTGGATTTCGAAGCAGTTTCTGCTCTCCGCGACGCGATGTTTAGTAATCGCCCCCAGTATTATCAATCCCCCGTCCAAGGGCTGTCTCCACGAATCAAGTCGCTCATGCAGCGTGACAAAGCAGACATCCTCGAGCCTGTTGCGCGTCATCGCTTAGGATTATTCAGCAGTTTGCTGTAACTTTGGACAGGCTTCGGAGTTTAACTCGTCAATGCTCCTTGGCAGCAAGCCACTTGCTTACATCCGCTAAAGAGGCTTGTGGAATACCACTGCACACCCCAACACGAGCTGTGCGCAAGCGGTCTAAACCTCTAAATCCGTTTCACATTGGTTAATAATATTGAGCATGTAGAAACAATTAGGGAGATAGGCTGCGAAGGCCATGGAAGCGGACATAAGTGCCAGTGTACGTTTGTCAGGATGCTTGTACGTCACGCTATCCCTGCCTGTACAGGTAAAGTTACATTCAGCTACGAACCTATTCGAGAAAAGTATTCTCTGGCAAAGTTATATATTCGCTGTTGAAGCCCAAGCAAATTATTTCATCATTCTCCTTCAAAGCATTTGCAAACACCCTCCTCTGCATTTCGGACATCAAATCAACTTTATCTTCAGCTCGTTGCTACCTTTTAGCATAAGAACTGTCAAACTTGGAAACCTTTCAGCACCATCATGTCGGACATGTTGAGAGAGGCCCCTCTGGGCCAGATCATACGATGGGCCACGAACAATAGACTTCTGAAGTACCCCGAAGAAATGGAGGACTTCGAGCTGCCCGCTACATACAACGCTATACTCAATACCTCATCAGAAAAACGACCATTCCCCATCGCCACAAGATCAGAAAGCACCACTGCTACCCAGGCAACAGCAGCTCCTATCGTCTCACAAACTCGAACCAGGCAGTCAAGTCATTCGTCGTCCTCCATATCAGCCACCAACGACGCATCTGACGAATTAGAGAAGCATGAAACAGAGCAACCAAACCCATACGAGAAAGATATTGAGCAGTTAGAGCTTTCTCGGACTAAGAGTCGCTTGGAAACAACACCGTACACCGAAGACAGACTGGAAGTTGAAGCGGAGCTCGCTCTCGAAAAGACACAAACCAAGCCTATTGTCCCCATCAAAACAGCGGAAGGAAATATCCTCGTGGATTGGTATACCACCGACGACCCTGCCAACCCCCAGAACTGGTCCGCAAAGAAGAAGCACTTCGTCTCTTTCATCATCTGCCTCTATACATTCGTCGTCTACACTGGCTCTGCAATATACACCTCTTCTGAACTTGGATTGGAGGAGAAATGGGGTCTCCGACCAGTCGAATCCTCGCTTCCTCTTTCCCTCTATGTCCTCGCTTATGGTATGGGCCCCCTCCTGTGGGCACCCCTCTCGGAAATTCCTAGTATAGGACGCTCACCCATCTACGCCGGTACAATGGCAATCTTTACCATCATCTCACTGCCAACAGCAATGGTTGATAACTTTGCTGGTCTCCTTGTCCTCCGCTTCTTGCAAGGACTCTTCGGCTCTCCTTGTCTAGCAACAGGAGCTGCGACTATGCAAGACATGTATTCCCTCCTCTACCTCCCATATGCCCTCGTTGCATGGGTCTCCGCAGCGTATTGTGGACCGGCACTAGGTCCTCTCCTATCTGGATTCGCTGTCACGGCTAAAGGATGGAGGTGGTCGTTGTGGGAGATCCTCTGGGCAGCTGGCCCTGTCTTCCTCCTCATGTTCCTCTTGCTTCCCGAGACCAGCACACCAAACATCCTGCTTCGCCGCGCAGCAAGACTCCGAAAATTGACTGGCGATAAGCGATTGTTGGCTCAGAGCGAGATTGATCAGAAGAATATGAGTCCTACCAAGATCATGGTCGACGCCATTGTCAAGCCTATCGAAATCACGATCAAGGACCCCGCTATTGCTTTTGTCAACATCTATACAGCTATCATTTATGGAATCTACTACAGTTTCTTTGAGGTCTTCCCGGTAAGGATCACTTTCCATCTTTACATAGTACATTCTTACTGACAGAACCAGTTGGTCTACCCAGTCTACTACGGCTTCTCTCTTGGAATGATTGGAGTAGTGTTTACCTGTGTCCTCGTAGCATGCCTCATCGGCGTAGCCATCTACTGTCTATACCTCCACTTCATCCTCGTCCCTGACATCATGAAAAACGGTCTCCGAGCCCAAGAATCCCGTCTCGTTCCCGCTCTCTACGCCTGCTTCGGTCCAACAATCGGTCTCTTCATTTTCGGTTGGACGGCAAGAGCGTCTATACATTGGATTGTTCCCACGATTGGCATCACGATCTATGGCGCGAGTGTATTTATCTTGATGCAGTGTATCTTTGTGTATGTTCCTTTGAGCTATCCACAGTATGCTGCGAGCTTGTTTGCTGGGAATGATTTCTTGAGATCAGCGTTTGCTTGTGGGAGTATCCTCTTTGGAAGGCCATTGTTCATCAACCTGGGTGTTGGAAAGGGAGTTTCTGTGCTTGGTGGACTGAGTGTGATTGGTATCATTGGAATGTTTGGGCTGTATGCTGTGGGCGCAAAGTTGAGGGCTAGAAGTAAGTTTGCTATCTAGGTAGATGGCGATGTGTAGTGTCTTCGTGGTAGGAGCTCGCAATATTGGTACAGAGTATAGATTGGTAGGAGTTATTGATTGGAAAGCAAGCGGGGGGAAATAATGTCTTCGGAAGTGAATGGGATAGCACTGGAGTTTTGGAGTTCCTCTCGTCTCTTGGCGTTATATCTTTGCGATGGGATATCAAAACTAGTACCTAATAGACTTCAATTATTTATGCTTTTCGATCAATCTCTTCTCGCATTTTGAGGTCTCTGCTCCCCAGGATGTCTGACTTCCACTCCAACCTTTTCCATTGCTCCATTTGCGACCTTGTATCTTCACCCATGTTCCAACGCCTGCAAGCTAATTGACCGATCTACAGAGCATGGTTCTACTGTGCTCAGCCTCAGAAACAACAAGCATTGATGTTGGCTGGCTGTATCGAAAGAAGAGAATGGAGCCAAGACCTTACAAATCCAAACCATCTCAGTCTGTGACTTAACATCCTGATGAAAGCCCTATAGCATGCAGCCCTATAGTATGCAAGCTGACCGACGGATTTACTGATCACACCTCCATCAGCTCAGCCTGAAAATGAACAGGCATGGATGCATGCTGACTGTATCCCGTGCGTCTCTATTGCAGGACGATGCTGGCGCCGACATCTTGCAAGTGTAACAACCAAACGCTATGGAGGTCTGGAGTTGGGTCTGTAAGCATCACATATGCAAGTATCAGACAATCAGGAAGGGTTCAGCTGTAAGGATGGCACAAAGGAGAGGATTTCGGCATCGATGAAACGTGACTTGGAGGAGTTCTTGCCGTTACTGTCTTGGGTCAAGATCTTGATATCGGTGAAGCTTGTGACGGCTTGCTAGAGATATACCCTTTGCCAAATAAACTTCAGTCCGTCTGATTGTCTTAATCAGACTGTGAGATGGTCGCTGTTTGCAGCGCATGTACCCGCCCCACACCTGATGTCTTGCCTCTTCTTTATGCACACCTCTCTGACTGAGTCGTATTTCATCCGTATTGGGATGACTGAAGGTATACAGTTGTGTATGTGAATACTGCTTTTGAGGCCTCCAAAATATCGAGCGTATACAGATGGGTGCTATCCAGATTTGACTGACCGCCTTCTCTTCATGGGTGAACCTCGGCTCGTTCATCTATTGGTGGCAATAGAAGGTCACAGTACTCACCGCTTGCCCGACCTTCCTCTCATCAAGGGTGGACGCCCCTCGACAACTTCGATGTTGATCTTCACCTCCTCCATCTCACTTGCACCAACTTCAGCGTGACATATATAATTGTCGATTGTGAAAGGGAAGATACTGAGTTGCGAGTCCTAGCAACTGGTCAAGAAGCAGACTATCTGGAGAAGGATTGCTGACGCCTCACCTCCCCGCCTTGCTCAGCCGCATCTGGGGCCTTGTCATTCCTCACCCTCTTTGGCATCTACCCACAAATCAAATACTCATTCATACACCCTCTCTCCATCTTGAGCATGGCTCCCATCAAGATCTACCTCGCTGGCCCTGACGTCTTTGAACCCAACGCCAAAGCTCGAGGCCAACACCTCAAAAACCTCTGTTCCAAACATGGCCTCGAAGGTCTCTTTCCCCTTGACAACGAACTCATAGCTGTCGAAATCGGCAGCGTAGCCATGGCCGATGCAATCCGAACAGCAAACATGGAACTCATCGAATCCTGTGACGCGATACTAGCCAACATGACCCCTTTCCGTGGCATATCCATGGATGTTGGGACTGCATATGAGATGGGAGTTGGTGCTGCATTGAAGAAGGTTGTTGTGGGATATACTATAAATGCTGAAAGCTATGTCGAGAAAGTAAAGAAAGTGCACACCGTGTCACGAGCTGAGGACGGACACTTGAGAGATGAGAATCAGATGAGTGTAGAAGAGTTTGGTGTTGGGAAAGGAGAGACAGGACTTGTGGACAATCTGATGATCTCATGTGGTGTTCAGAGATTGTGCATAAGTGAAGAGGAGGGAATTTTGGTCATTGCGGAGATCTTGAAAAACAGCAAATAAGGAAATCAACGACGCTCTAGTGTACATTCTTGGATTGCCGTTTGACAGATCCAAGTTTTCGTTACGCATCTTCTTTCCTCCTTCCAGTCAACTCACCTGTGGCCCGAACATCTACCACTAGAGATCTTCCAGTAGCCCGCGGATCATAGCTATGGTCTCTCGAATCTTGGCTACACGATCACGGGCAACTCTTCTCAACATCGCAAGAACACCCTCGGTATGATGGTCATCTCTTCTGCACGCCGAACTCAGCGCCTCCAACAAGCGACGATCAAGGTCCTGTTCTTCATCAAGCCAACCCTGCAGTGTTTCCAGGTCATTTCGATAGCTCTCCGCCAAGGTATCAATCTCGCTTTGGGCGACACGACCAGATTGACCAGATGGAGGAAACCATGAGGATGGCGATGGAGATGCCATCGACATCTGACCCATGCCGACATTCATTCTTGGGCTTTGGTCAAAAGTACCCTGCGTAGCCGTCGAAACAGTTGAATATGATGGATCCATGGCAAAGCCGCCTTGTTCAGTTGATCGACCTGAACCCTTGGTAGATGGTAGTCCAATAGAAGTCTGGCTAGCAATGTTGCCTGGATTGTTCTGGGAGCTTGTGTTTAGAGCATGTCGTAGCCAAGGCGATACATCGGTATTAGTATGCATGTTGTTCGCGAAAGCGTTTTGATGTCTGACTGACAACAATGAGCCTCCCGTAGGTATGTTCACAGAAGGCTCATCCACATGGAATGTGTTGCGAAGAGGACTATCAGATGTATTAGCACATTGCCACTCCTTGATATATCAGTGCATCGACTTACCTCGAGAAGGATCCTGTGGGAGTACCTTGTCGAACTTCGGTCCCAAATCCTGCTTCTTCAGAAGTTCGCTTCGTCCCAATCTCCTGTGTTGGAAGAGATTCGGTGGAGGGCAGGGACAGCTCTTCGGGGCGACCGTAGCCAGCAACTCCGTGGCTGTGTCATGAGGTCTGGATACCGAGAGGCGTATAGCATTCGACACGATGTCTCGCATACTACCCACTTGAGAGTGTGGACGACGTCCCTCATCGTTGAACCATTTCTGCTAGAATGTTAGTCTCATCTCGAACGCTGATGTTTCAACTTACCTTAACCTGGTCTGTGGTTCTGCCCGTCTCCAGAGATAGTTCTTCAAACACCTTATCAGGTGGGAGTAGGCCGAGGTACTGTCTTTTGTGGTAGGATATTAGAAGCACTAGAGTTTGGAAGCGGTCACACAATACATCTCTAGTTCCAGGAGACTTAGATTGCTTGATAGGTTGGCCTGGAGTCGAGGATTGCATCGAGCCTCCCGGGCTTTGTTCTCTGTTTCTCTCCGCCTCTTGCTCTGCATCTACTGTATGGCCTTTGTTGAACGCCTTTTTGTTGTTGTTAGGTGCTCCGTTCTGAATGTCGTTGCTTTGTCTAGTGGCACCAGGGGTGTTCATTCCTCTTGGCAATGGTCCGAGGCTAGGACTTGAACTCTTGTAGGATTTCGTGGCATCTTTGGTCTGGAAGAATTGCTCGTTGAGGTTGTCCTCATCGGTGTCGTCCTGATGGCCTGGTGTTTGGCTGTACAATCTCGCAGTCGCGTGGATGAACCAGTTCTGGGAAATGTTAGCTTATTGGCCAGTAATTGACGAGGCAAGTCACTATACCATAATGTCTCTTGGTAGCATTTCTACTTCTATACTGAGTATCTCTATAGCTTCTTGTTCTGGCAGGCCTCCATGTTGATGTAAAGCCTCTTCTAGTACTCTTCTTTGACTGTTGTTCGGAGTAATGTTAAGTCCCAAGACAATAGTTGATGCCGAAAGGACGGTCGACGGTTGAGGAAGTGACGCTTGCGCGCTTGTTGCGGTTCTGTTCCGCAACGGCCGCGACGGGCCGCGATACTCTGACGTCTGGCTGTCCACCAAGCCTAGCTGAAGTTAGCATGCAATCTGGCCGGCTGGGAGTATATTTCCTTACTTGAATGTCTCCATAGCTACGTCCTGGCAGACTACGTTCGAGTCTTTCTCTGACAACATGTAACCTGCCATTGACTCTTGTATACGTCCCTTGAAGGATATCTAGCTCACGATCCAACCATTGAGTAGGATTTGAAGAACTACTTGGCTGGACTGGCTGGGCTGGCTGGGCTGGTCCCGTAGGTAGAAGGGTACGTGTAGCACGAGCCGGCGGTCGATTCAAGTTCGGAATAGTGACGGTGCTGCCGCTCTCGTAGCTCAACTCGCTCAAGTTGCTGTTGCTATTTCTTACTCGTCCAGCTGGTCCACCTTGCGCGCGCTCGAGCTCTCGAAGATTCCGAGTGCTTAGTTGTGCTTGACCAGGTGCTAGTCTAGGGGCTTGATCAGGGGCTTGACCGGACCCACGGTGACCGAGCCCAGGTTGACCGAACCCATTTTGTACAGGTTGAATAGAAGGTGTGATGGCCAGCACAAGAGTTGCACCAGAGGCAAGACTTGGTCGTTGTAAAGACTCTGCAGTATCGTGAGGTGTACCGGTAGTACTGTACATACCTCCACCTTCAACGCCTTGAGCTTGCGCAGAACCGTTAAGTGGACGCGCATGACCAGGTGGATCTGCTTGAGACTCTCCCATACGAGGGTATGTCGAGAGCTTGTTACCCTTAGCAGGCAGATTCTTCTTTCCTCTGGGAGGCATGGTTGCTGTGTTGGCGGGTTATTGTTTTATGGTATAAGGTCAAGCCTTATACAGCGCGAGACCCCTTTTGTACCGTTCGCGGCTCGGTTAAACCTCGACGTATCTAGGTGTTCAATATCTTGTCTAGTGGGGCATGTCACATGAAGCGGCACGGTCGAAGTCTTGCCCGTTCTTCCGGGCTGTTAGACGTGTAGAGAGAGAAGTACAGTCACTGGGTAGATGTTGCAAAGAAAGACATTGAGAATTAGGTAGAGTTGAGTTCTATTACACGTAGTGTGCTATCCTACCCGTGGACCCCTTCGTAAACCACGTATCTGCAGTGTGGTACTAGCTAGTTTGCCTCTTTATTCTATCCTTCCTTCAACTCCTTGGTTTGCTGTTGCAAGGCAAAGATTGGGGTCTGAGAAACTATGGTATATTTGTTAGTCGGCTTTCCAATGCTTCTGATAGTGGCCGATCCAATGTCGTCATCAAGTTCAAGTTCTAGTCGCCCTTCTTCGACCTATCTTATTAGACCTTCGCTTTCTACCACGGTTCTACTGGGGATTCTTCTTCAATTGTTCGCGAAGATCGCCCAACTCTTCTCCAGCCTTCAGGATTCGCTTATAGACGGCTGTTGCTGCTTCCCAGGCCTCACTCGCGCCCACCGTGTCTTTGCGGTCTTGTGCCAGTTTGTGCTCTTATAACAAATCATCCGAAAGAGGCATGTCTCTCAAGACGGCAGATTGTAATTTTTCGGCACGGGCCTCAGACTCTGCTCTGCTGGCAGCTACTTCACTTCTACCGAAACCAAGTTGAGTTGAGGGAGAGGCTTGCTGTAACATGGATGTCTGGCCTCGGCCAACATTAAATCCTTGGGTCGCGTCAAACCCACCTTGCTCGACACTACCAGAGGGAAGAGATGGTGTGTTCATTCTTCCTTGGTGTCCGAAGTTGCTTGTGAGGCCGTGAGGGGATGGAAGGGGCATGTTGTAGGTCAACTGCTTGTTGGCCGAAGATACCGACTGTCCAAAGGTGGTGTGTTTGTTCTTCTAATGTCTGGCCTTCTGACTCTCGACCGAACCTCCTGGCGCCATGCCTTCAAGGTTGCTGTTACAGACAGATCAGTACACTATTGTCTCTTGATGTAAAGAATTCATTTTACCTTTGTTGATTGAGCAACGAATAGCTGGACGGACCTCCCGTGTCGAGCTCTGCTTCTTCGGCCGATCTCTTCATCGATGCCTGCTTATGCTGTGGCAGTAGTAGAGCAGAATGATCACCGGTGTACAAACTTGTAGATGTGGCTCTGGCTTGAATTGAAGACATGCCCAGCTCCTCTGGTGCTATACGAAGCAGGAGCTGTGTTGCCGTAGCATTGGTCATAGTCTTCGAGAGGGTTACAGCTTTCGAGATAATATCCTCCATTCCTGATTGAGAATGCGGGCGGTGCTCGGAATCGTTTCTCCCTTCGTCTTGAAACCACTTCTATGAAGGCGTTAGTTTGACCTCGGAGATGTTGTCTTTCAAACTTACCTGGATAAGATGCATATTCCTTACTTGAATCGATTCCCAACTGTGATCCTGTAACTCGCGTTGAAGCTGTTGTACAACACTATCGGACTTTGGCATGCCAAAGTATCTCTTATAGATTCCGACCAGATATTCCGCCTCCTGCTGGGTTCCTCGCCATGGAGCATGGTCCGGTTGCACGGCTTGGATGGTGTTAGAAGGTGGAGCTGTGCTCGTTGTACCTCTACCTGCAGCAACTTGGCTTTGCGCACGGCTAGAAACAGGAGGGCTGTTATCCATGCCTTCTCTGGAGCAATACTCCGCGTCCGCCGCTAGGGCATTCTTCATCTTGATTCGAGAATCCATTATGTTGTATGATGTGTGTGTATGTTGTGTCCTGTGTAGAAAAAGTCAAAGTCTACACAGTGTGCGGCGCCTTTTTATATGCGCTCTTCGATAACCTTCGTAGTATCTACACAAATTTGGTCTAGCGGGCTTGTCACGGGTTACAGCTTCGTTCAAGCAAGGCTGGCTTCCTGAGGCTGTTAGAATTGTATATTGACAGTTGCATTTCCTAGGGATATGTTCAAGTAGAGAAGCACATGAGAAATTGGTTGATGGAAGATTCTATTACGCGTGCTATCTACATTTAGAATCCTCTAGGAACTGTATAGCTGCGATACAGTACCAGCTATTTTCTCTCCCCATCGTGTCCTTTCGTCAACTCCTTGATCTCTTTTTGCCACGCAAAGATCAGATCTTGGGAATCAAAGTTCTCCTTAAGCAGTGCTAATTTGCGCTGTATAAGAGACTTCTGACTAGGTTTGCCCATGTTCCTGATAACGGCCGATTTCTCCTTTACGATCGCCTGCATAGCTCTAATCTTCTCCTCTAATAAAGCAATCTCGGCTTGATTGTTTCCTTCAGCAGTAGCTCGTGGAACATTGGCTCTGCTCTGCTTGACCTGGACTTCATCTTGTTTACCGTGACTGACTGGCTGAAAGCGTTCAGCTCGTTGAAACCAACTTCTTTGCTGGCCATGGTTGTTTTGTTGAGCGTCGACTTGTTGGACATCAGCCCCTCTGATACTCGAGTAGTGAGCAACGTCCTCGTTGTCGTTGTAGATCCAGATCTCATATGTTCCATCTGAGGCCACGCCACCGAAGACTGCTCGAGACTGATCATAAGAATTTTGAATTCCGAGCCGGACGCCTTGGCCCTCCTGTCTCACGTATTCTTGTAAGATGGCGTCTAGATGGTCTTCCAGGAAGTTTTGGTCCATAGCACCATCCTCGTCCTTTGAAAGAGCATCAATGATTGGCGCAAAGCGTTCCATCATCATCGCGCTTGTAGCAATGGCACGCAGCTCTGCAATCGGTGGAACTCGAAGACCATTTCGACCTTGATGCTGGATACTGCCACGAAGGGCATGAAGCCCACACTGCAAGTTGTAGTTCTCTCCGTTCTCATCTTGAAAGCCAATTGCAGTTGGAAGTACGATGTAGCCATTTGGGAAGTCTCTAGCGAAAGAAACACCATTACTACTAGTTGAGGCAGGCTGCAGTGTGTAGAGAACCACCGGTATGGAAGAGGTAAGGGGCTCAGTAAGTATCGCTACCATAGCCTCTGAAGCGTGTTCAGCTCCACGTCTACTTCCCTCTTCGTTAAACCAAGCCTGTTGCAAGTTAGTACGGTCGACTGCTAAGTGGATACCTATATCATGTATGCTCATAAAGTTCTTACGTACAATTACCTGATCGGAAAAGCGTCCTCTTAATCGGTTAACAAGTCGGAGAAGCATGCCTTTCTTCGTATCGACGCTACCGCTACATTTCTCGTAAAATTCTCGAAGAACCTTAACTTCCGACTCGGACCAGGGGCCTTCGCGTATGGACGGGGGGGAAAGGCTTTGGTGAGCATCATAGATAGTACCATTGAAGGAATTGTTGAGGGCCACATCGAAATCATCCTCTACTGTGTCTCCGTCAAGATCATTGTCGAGATCTTCATCTAGTCCGTTATCACTTATAGTATCATCTTCGTCGCTCGGGCCATCATCTTGAGGTGTGTTAACCGGCTCCTGGAGTGGCTGGTAAACGATAGCGGAGCCAGTTGCGCTTTGAAGAGGAGCTATAATGGGCTGGACTGGAACTTTTGTTGGGTTGGATAATGATGTATCAGCGGTGGTGCTGCTCGTTAAATCTTCATCTCCGTTGGCCACATCCTGAGCTGGTTGAGTAGAACCGAGCCTGTCGAAGGCCTTGCTCTTGGCCCGCTTCTCATCGCCATTATGTTCCGTAGGAGTTGAATTCTTTCTCTTTCGAAGGTTGCCCATTGTGTTGATCTTGTATCGCACGATGGTAATGACTGAGCAGCGAGTCGTGGTATTCAAGAGTTGAAGCAATCATTGTAGCTCACAGTTCTCAAATGGTCCGTGCGGGATTTGCGGCTGGGTCACGAGTTCACATCACAAATTTCACATCATGGTTGAGGCTTTGTCAGACGGAAGGAATGTGCGGTCCTAGTTGGAGAGAAGTCGAAAAGTTCAAGATGGGGAGTGGGCTTCGTTTCGACCGACTTATACGGCCAGGAGATTTTACAAGTGTACTGAAGAAGGAAAAGGTTCAACGCTTTATTATCTATGTGAGAAAAGTCGGAGGCAGTGTATTCGAATTCTCGACATTTCGTTGAATTCACGATACTTTTCTCTGTCCCTTGATTACATGCGGCTGCCTGCTAGCTAGGGAACTTATGACTGAGTTCTCTGCACTTTCGAAGCTTTAAGTTGTTTTACCACTTCCAGAAGCACTTCCCTGTTGGCCACCTGAGTTACTACATCGCTTACTTCCTTTACCTTTGTTCTGATTACCTAAAAGATTTGGACGAGGGCGGTCGATTTGAGTGGATTCTATAGTAGCACGACTAGGGCACGTAAGCTTTATTCATATAGTAGGAGATGATTTCTTACTGTAGGTTGGCGTTTTCGTGCACACGTCTAGATCGTTGCACAGTCATCTAGAGCAATAAGTCATATAGCTGCATTATTTGAAGGAATTACTTACTCTTGGGGCTGGCACATCGTCTTCGTCGTCGAAGTCTTCATAGTCTTCCGGGCCGATTACAGGAGCCTCTCTCGCACTACGCTTTCTCTTCTTCGACTTTCTTGGCGAGTCCTAACGAGGAGTCAGTTTCAGTATCGACTCTTTACGGAAGATCCCTACTTTAAGAAGAGCTGAAGCTGAATATGTTGGGACAAATTGACTTTGATTGCTAGTGGCGACTAGGTTTCTAGAATACTGTAAGAACAAGTTAGGACTATAAGCTTGCTAAAAGCAAGCATATAATCTTACTTAATCAATTTGGCTCGGCATTTGTCGGGTACTGTTATCCAAATGGGGATCCGGAGATGCTGCGACAGCTCTCTCGTTCTCCTTGTCTTTATTACCACCTGTGCTGTCCTCGGTGTCGAGTATTGATTTTTCTATAGACGAAGTGCCCAGAGTCCCAGGGGCTGCTGTCTTCAATAGGTGGGTAGCCGTAGCAGTTGGGATTTGCTTGGCAAGCTCCAGAGCTCGTTCGATGATCGCGGACTCTTCCTGTGTTGTCTTGACCTTGCGGTCCGGCCTCTTCTGGTCCTTATACCATTTCTGCTTCAGCGTTAGTCGATAATCGAGCTGTAAAGTGGCATACTTACCGCGATAAAATACCCAGGCTTCTCAATCTCTTTGCCAAGCTCTAAGAAGTAATCTTCAGACCAAAGTATAGGAGGATTCTGTTGTAAGCTCTTCTTGTAAGAGACAAGCATAAGCAGCTGCTGCTTCCTCGAAGACCGATAACGCTGTATACTGCCCTTCTTATGCTTTGCGTCGTAGTCTTCTTTGAGGCCTCGAAAGACTTCTCCCTTGAGCCCTTGCTCTCCAGTAGTGCTTAAGCCGGATCGGTCGCCTCTTAACCCTTTGTCTACGCTAGGCTCTACCTCGAACTTTGCGCTTCTTGCTACCGCTCCCTTTGTACGATCTTTGGTTTTTGCGTTCGGGATCCGGTCTTTGTCCTGTTCTTCTTTGCGCTTTGCCACTCTGCTACTTCTGCGAGCCTCTCCTTTATTTGGGGTTGAAGTCTTGTTCGTCCTTCCGCCTGAAGGGACTCTCTGAGCTACGCCGACTACCTTCGGTAGATTGGCCGATGGAGACAGTGCAGGCGCTGCGTTCAACTGCTTCGAGGTAACCAGTGCTGTGTTCGATGCATGCTGAACTTGACGTCTAGCATTCTCTTGGTTGAACCATTCCTTGCGAAGATTAGTCTGGCCCATAGGACAAAGCAGATCTATAGAGCACATACTTGAATGTCTCGATAGCGGCGTGAATGCTCGTTCTGTATGAGTTCCATGTATATTGAAAAAGTCATCGCAATTTGTCATATTGCCACCCGATGCATCGAAGAATGTCTTAAGAATAAGCAGCTCATACTTTGTCCAGCCTTGTCGAGGAAAACGGAAGTTCGGAAGCGGAAACTCGAGCCCAGACAGCCTGTCTTCGGCTCTTCTCATGTCGTACCAAGTCTTGTTCCTAGTCAGCTCTAGTTGTAGAAAGTTCTACGTAGGTGTAACATACCTCTATCTCTACCTGTCTGCGACCTAGCTCGGCACTCAAGCGTTCCGTCAGGGCCCACGTTCACTCTCTGTTGTATACGTCGTACTCGAGTTGAAGTGTACGTAGCTCTGAAGCGCTCCAATCCAATCCTGCTCTCGAATGCCATGTTATCTGGGAGATAGCATGGTTCTGGACCGCCGAGGTAGAAGCTGTGCTCGTAACCAAAGCCATAGGCGAGACTGCTGGTGATGAGGCAGCGATGCTATCGACTAGGAGCGCAGAATTGTTGCCTATTCTACCACTTGTTTTGCATGGATCTTGTTCAAATTCTTGGGGGAAGATCCGAGCAGCGGCTTCGACTTGAGATCGAGCTGCTCTAACAGAGCGCAAGGAAGAATCCGAAGAGTACATGTCTTGAAAAGAATCAGCATGTTCATTAGCAGCGGACACAGCCAGCGGACACAGCTCCCTGGCTATCTCTGTTGTACATACTTGGATCTTGAATGACATGCGCCGGCTTATAAAGCGTGTTCTTCGAGGCGGAAACATCTGCAGTATCTTGTATCTCGTTAACAGAAAGGCCCGTGCAAGTTTTTTTTCTTTGCCCTTCTTATTACCCATGTTGTCGATTTTGTACCTCAACCAGGTCTGTAGAGGAGTTGCACAATGTAGTAAGGTCAAACTATTAAGCCTGGAGACCAAGGTTATATAATTATATAAGCAGCCTTGTCGGGTAATCCTCGATTGATCCCTGGCAATCACGGCGTTATTTACAAGTTCCCGCTGAGCAAGGTTTATTTTCTAAGGTATTATCGATGGAGCCTGATTTTTTCTACACTATTATCAATTTCGGGCTGGGGTCGTAGGTAGTCAGGGCTCTTAATATCGAGAGCAGGTCGAGTATTATAGCGCTCGATAAGTGGGTCCTTCTCTTACTATGTGTACAACAACAATTGACTCGGTAGCTATTCATGTACTCAAACTCGAATTGAAAAGTTGCAGTCTTAACTTGTGAGCTATTCGAAGCAATAAAGTGCAGAGTAGAGAGTAACCTTTCATTTGCTATATCGAGGGTCTGATATCCTTTTCCATGGACACTCTTCCATCTCTTCCCGACTGCGCTCCTGGACTAAGTATTACCCAATCCTTATCATACATCCTTGTCCTAGACCATCTTACATCTTAGTAGCTTCGAGCTTAGCTAGCTTCGACCTCATACCCTCGACCTTATCTTTCCACAGTTGAAGTTGTCTTCGCTTCTCCTGCGCCTCAGCCCATCTCAACGAGGTAAGTCTTTGTCCCCAAAGTACATCTGCGAACTCAGCCTCCGTGTCCTCCAGCTCCTGTTTCGACTCCTGTTCTGAAATACAAAGATTATGCTCCTCGACGACCAAGTCCTTCTTCAACGTATTAATCTCTTCTTGTAGAGAGGGAACCTTCCTGCCTGAATTACTGGGTCGAGTCAAGTTGCGGTTCGTCTTTTGCGGCATTCGAAGCTCGAAGGTCGGGTTTGTGAAGCTTTGGAGAGGCTTTGGTTTTGATCCAGATGCCATTTCCCCCAATGTTTGGCAGCTACGCTTGGTTGGGCTAGGAGGCAGAGGTGTTCTAGCTGGTCTCTTTCCCAGTGACGTTGCTGGCTGGAAGGTAATTGCCTGGCTTGTACCGCTGTCCGGTCCTGTTGATTGCCCAGCCCGTACCAGGCCATGATCTGTAATCGATGAGGGATTAGTGAAGGATACAGTGAAATTGTTTTGTAAAGATGCGGCCGGCGTCATAGAGGAATCCATCGCCGGAATTGTTCTCCGGTTGGTGCCGTCTTGACCAGCATCTCCTGTATCTCGTGCTAAGGGGAGTTCAAGCTATCTTTGTTAGATCTGGATCTTGGATTTAAAGCAGTTGTTCCTTTGACTTACTCGACCGGCCATCCTCTCTAATGCCTTTTCCGGGTCCTGTTGGCTCTTGGCTTCCTCTTGTTTCTATAGTAAAGACTTAGCTATAAGGTTTTTTCCGGCTTCGAGCTAGCTGTATAGCGTACTTACCTTCAATGCGACAGCCGCCTTAAGAAACTCGTTCCCAACACCAACAAGTGATGCTACGGTCAGCTTGCCTTCGTTCTCGTTGATCAAAGCTGCCATGCCAATGTGAAAAGCGTTTGGATCTACATCGTCTAGCTGAGCACCTGGAGGTGTGGCCAACACTTCTGGCGTAATTGGCGTGAATGTAAACGGTGCTGGGGCAGCGGCTGGCTTTGCTTGAGTAGTAACGATAGGATTACCTCCTTTGTTAACTCCTTGTACAGCTGGACTCGGAGCAGCGGCAGCAGCTGCTTGTCCTTTCTTGAAGAAGTTGACTTTGTCCTATGGAGAGAAAGTCACTGACTTCTTGCGCGCGAGTGCGCTATTCTTGCTATTGTCAGCCATGATGCTATTGAAGAAGATGGTAGAATGTGCAGTCTTTAGAGCAGGAAATTCAAGATCTCGAGGTTGTGTGGGATCTTTTTTATTGACGGATAAAATCATGTTACGTCGGGAGCTCTGCTAGTGGCAAGTCACGAGTGCTGTCTGCTCAGATCCAGTCACAATCACGGAAAGAAAGCTGTACATGGCCAAGCTGTATGTAGCAACTTTCTCGAAGTCCCTGTTCAAGACGACATGTATTCCAAAGACAATGTGCTGTTAGGGGAGGGGATTTTCAAGATCTAAGCACTCTTGGCGCCTCCAGAATTGTTTCCCTCCTTTGCCTTCCCCTTCTTCGTCTTCTCCTCCTTCGCCTTCTCCTCCTTCGCATTTCTCGTTCTCTTCCTCTTCCCATGCCCATTTTCAGCAGCCTCCTTTGCAACCGCAACCCTCATCTGATCGAAACACGCCTATTATGTGTCAGCCAATATCCACCAGGCAGACACTCTCTGCGTACCAGAACTTCATCCACTGTGTACTCCCAGCCGTATGTCTGGATCAGATATCCTACTTGATCTCTCGAGGGCTGCGAATTTGATAGGAAAGTTGCTTCGATCTTCTTGAAATCTTCGATAGAGAAAGAGGTGGTCTGTAGTTGAGACATTGTGCTGTTTAGAGGGTGTTGGATGTTGACTGATATTGACAAATGTTGTAGTTTTTTAGAGGTAATAGTGTGGTCCCAGAATTCATTGGCATTTGAGATCAAAACTTTAAACATACGTTAAACGAACTCTGTCATCCTAGATAGTGAAGCCCAAGCCACACTTCTACTAGAGACTCGATGTGTAAAGATGTCTCGACTCTCGACCTTGTATCAAGTTGCTCCCGATACATAATTGAGATTCGAGTAGAACCTTCTTCGAATCCCTTAAAAGATTAAATATTCTGTCGAAGCATGACAATTATTGCTCGAATAGCAAGCCTGAAGAAACCCGACATCCAAAACTTCGAACACTGCTCGAACAAATCGTAGAAACTGTAGTTTGTTTACGATGCCGCTTTTCGATCGCCCCTGGACGCCGCTTTTTCGAAGCGACATGTCAGTACCCGGCAGTCACAGTACACATCTTGATACATCCAGAGAATTGTGTTGATGTATTACAGATACAAAAGCCTGTGTCAGATTGATTTTGCTGTAAGCTTTCTGCCATGTTTTCAGATCTAATATCTACTTGTTTTGTCCTGCTTCCCTTTGTTGAACATTGTTGACCCCGTGACTGATTTTCTTGCTGTATTCTTGCTCCTCTCCCTCTTACGTCTCGCAAAATCGGTATGGTATGTGTATAGCGGGATAATAGGACGGCTGATCCATGAGTAGCATAGATGGCCTGTCAATAAGATAGCGAGAAAGGTTGGCGACGTGTGAGAGGGAAGGGACATCCAGTTGGCTGTTGAAGAAGTGGAAAATCTGGCTGTAGCACCGAATTCTGACGTAGGAGGGGGGTCTTGAATTATTGGCGCAGCCTGTGCAATGTCAGCATAAGCCTGTAGAACAGTATATTGGCAGGAGGGAGTATATGCTTGACGGCTGGACAGAACGAAAGAAATGAATGCGCATGTCCCCTGTGCGCAAATTCTGCTGATGCTGTAAGTTCTCTGTGCATGGAAAAGTATCCAGAAAGACAAACAAAGACCTGTCAATACAAGGAGTGACACACGCGTGAGGCTTTTACACAACCTCTGTATGGTAGATCTCTGTGGGCATTCCTTTTGGTTGGCGCCTCGTGGTAGTCGGGATGCAGATTCTGCTGGGCAATCCAGATGGTGAAGTGACAGGACTTTACTGCACACCTTAGATGGTATGTGACGCTCTCAAAGCTCCATAGACCAAATGGAGGTCGTCGGCGATCAATGGAGAATGGAAAGATGACACGTGACACATTGAATTGGACGGTCAATTTGCACCGAGACAAAGAAAGAAATATGCACTGAAGGAACAAAGAATATGTCCAAACACAAACGCGAATGTCGGTACAGAAAATATATGTGATTCATGTTTTCATTGTTGGTTCCTCAAATTACAGTTGCGCCTGCAATGCATATTCCCAACTCCACAAGGATGATACTATACAGTACACCAACGGCGCCCACAATGCAGGTGTAATCTATGCTGTCTATGTACAATTCTAAGAACCTTTTGTCAGTCCTAGCATTTCTTTCTGAGTCACGAATGCAAGAGCTGGTCTAGAACAGAAACTCGGCCCACTATCGAGACCAGCCTCGACCCCAACATCCAAGCATCGCTTTCTCCTCAGGAGCTTCAAACTATCAGACGCCACACCCTTACGCAAATGGCGCAGTATACAACCCCGTCTTCTCCTTCTGCTCGTCCCCTCCCAGCTGACTTTGCGCCAACCTACTCCTCTTCCTCAAAAGATGTCCCCACTTGAACATCACAAATGGAATCAACGTCAAGAAGGTCCCCGCCAGCGCAAGAATCAGACCCGCCCACTGACTCCCCACATTATGGAAGAATTGGCTTGCAAACAACGGCGCCACACCTCCGAGCGTGTTCCTCATCAAACCCTGGCCCGCGATAGCAGAGGAGGAGTTCTCGCCGTAACAGTCGGATGTGTAGGAATATGTTGATTCGAAGATGAAGAATATACCCATCGCGATAGGAGCTAGGGCGATGGTGGGTGCGATCCAGGGAAGATAGCCATATTGTGAGAAGCTGTAGATGAAGAGGCCGATAGGGAGGAAACCTGCTCCGAACATTGCACCGTATAATCTCGATTCGGGGAGGATCTTTCGGTCGCGAGCTTTCATGAGGGCTTTGTATTTTCGGATTTGGAGGAAGTTGAGCCCAAATGCCAGAGTGACGCCAACGCAGAGGGAGATGTATGGTAGACCTACCACGCCTTCGCTCCATCCATGCTTCTCTTCAAAGGTGATTGGGATGACCGAGAGGAAGAGGAATGTGACGAACCAGGCAAAAGCAATCCAGAGACCGAAGGCAAAGACAACAGGTTCTGTGGCGAGCATGTGGACTGCCTTGACGGAGGAGTTGTGAAGCATTTCCTTAATATCTTTGGCTTCGAGGTCCATGGCTGCTTTGTATCGTTAGTCGCCTGTCGCTGCTCGGAGAGCTTTCGCTCGCTTGTGAAGCGTGACGCCACCTCGAGTTTCACGTAGTGAGAGGGCGATGATAGCGAGGAGAGGAATGTTTGCGAGTCCTTGTATACCTTCAATCCATCTCCAACCGATCGTTTCGTCGATGAAGCCAGCGTAGATGGGTGCTGCGACGGTTCCTAAGATCGCAACATATGAGAAGCATGCCATTGGTGAGGCTCGATGATCTGGCCTGTAGATATCGCTGAATGTGCCTCCTACCAAGATTGTTCCAACACAACCAAATAGACCTTGGAGAACACGCATGACAAGAATAGTCGCGATATTCTTGCCCAATGCCAGCCCAATGAATACCAACACAAAGCCAACATATGCTCCAACATAGACAATTCTTCGACCAACAAGCTCACAGAATGGAGCCAGGAAGAGCGGTGCAATAGCACATGCAAAGTTGAAACAGAATAAGCCCAGTTGTCCAAGCTCGGTCGAGACTCCGAGGTCTTCACACATTCGATCAATTCCACTGCTGTATGCAGTCGTTGCCAGTCCAATGAACAGTGTCATCAGACAGAGGAGTAGAGTAATCCATGCTTTCCTGCCAGCACTCCAATTGAAAGGGTCTTCCTTGTCATCTTCTGTAAATTTGAGCACAATGTATTCCTGGTCGTCCTTGCGAGTAATTGCCCAGCGAGTAAGAGGCAGGTCGATGTCCACTTCCTTCAAAGGTCCTTCGTCCGCATTGTCCGAATCACTGTCATGAACGTCTTGCAGAAATGATCCACCAGCTATCCTTCCCTTCTGCGCCTGCTTTTCAGTGTCCTCTTCTTGTCTTGTGGCTGGAAGATCTGGACTGTTATTTTCTTTCGGGGGCGTAGGATGCTGAGTTTCTCCTTGCCTCTCTACCTCAGCAGATGGCATCAAGTCGTGGTTTTGGATCGTTGACATTTTGCTGAATCGTGGAGGTCGGACTTCCCTGAGAGAGGAAATCTCCTCGAGGGGAAAAGTCCATAATATTGCTCCATGGACAACAGCTGATCCGTTGCTTCAGTGGAGCATCAACATCATAATCCGGTCTTTACCATCGCAATTGTTGGATCTGTCGTCATGCCATCACTGACCGAAATAGGACCGTCATGTCGTTGACAATTGCTCGGGCAAATTCTAGGTGAATACCCATATTTTCAGAACGCTCGAGTCAGTGGGTCAAGTTAGAGAGTGACGGCTCTTGGCTTACAATACCCAGGGATCTCCCGAGAGACCCACAAGGCCGAGATGGCCGAGATGCACGTCTTGTATAGATGTCAAATATAAAGACCTGATCAATTCGTACTCCAAATGCAGTGATTGATCTCTGAATGAAATGTGAGAGTGTGGAGGGGCAATCGAGTCAAGCTGCAGCCGAGAAACTCGTGTGGTATGGGAAACCGACACTCCGGTCCGAGCTCACTCCTAGTCCTGATCCATTTTACTGTGAGCCTCACCCAGGGTCCATTGCCGCCGCTAGAACGGCACACTGGGACGAAAGAAGAATGAGGCGAACCGACGGAGTATTCATACACGGAGCCCATGGTCGAGTCTGGGAAGAGACCGAACAAGATTGTTGGAGCTGAAATAGCTGATGCGAGAACTGACCTCTTGCATTCCCACTTGAGATCTGACTTGTCTGTGCCGGTGGCGCATCGATGCTTGTGCCTGCGAGGTGGATATTGGATGTGGAGGCCAACGGAATGCTTACATCTTAGCTGCAACGAACAGAATGTCCACTCTGAAAAGTACCACCAAAAATCTCGAGACGGATGCGAATATCGGGATGTGAGACGGATAAGAAGACGAGTTATTCATTCGTGTCTTGTATGTTGCCTTCTTCGAATCCTCGATAGAACATAGCTTCGTAACACGTCAAACCGCCCAATGCAAATTTATGGACCCGCGATCCCCACTACCACAACATGGAGCTTTTGTTGTCCCTATCGATCTGCGTATCCACTTCCCTAGCTTCTAGTTGTCGCAGAGAATATCGATGGCTTCCATTTCGCTGTTCTTGCTGGATCTGTTGCCGCAACCTCGACTCCATTCTGTTATGCGCACGATTGTTGAACCATTTCTTCCATATCTTTCGTCCGAAAGCACCGTTTCTTGAGGTATGCGTCCAGTAATGGCCTTCGAATTTCCGTGTCTTGCCGTAGCCGTGATAGCCTGAGCTGTTAGCATATGATCATACTTCTGCGAGCATGACTTACATCGTCCATTATGCCCTCTCTTCCTCACTGTGAACTTTGCACAGTGTCCGCAATACTTCAAGCCCTTCGGCATCCACGTTTTTAGTCGAAAGTGTAGTCGAGATCTTCTTGTGAAGCATTCGCAATGATTTGATCCGTAATTGGTCCTGCATTTTTTCATCTCGGGAGTCGTAAGTCCCAACTGATTGTTTCGTTCCTTGATTGCCTCATACGAAATCTTGTGGCATTCGCGTCGGTGGTTCCATCGGGACGACCAATCCATGACAGCATTTGAGCACTTGCAGAGCAGCCCAATGTTGGTAGTTTCAAGGGAGATTCGTTCTTTCTTGCACAGAGAGAGATTGTATAGGGATTTGCTAAAAGACGTCAATATAGCTTCAGCAGAGGAGGGCAAGGGAAAAGTTACCAAGTTAGTCGAAGGCAGACTTGATCATTCGGAGGGCATGCCTCGAGGATGAGGGACTGTATCTCTGCTGGAAAAGCCGTGAACTTTGGGAAGGACATATTTGTAGCAGGGATTATCTTTAAAGGGGTGTATATCTTCAGAAGGGAGTATAGACAATAGTAGACAACTTATTGAGATGATTGGGCTCTGTGGAAAGGATTCTGGACTGAGAACTTCCATCTCGAAGACATCGCCATTCATATACTTTTCGAGCTTTCGAAGAGAGGCAGCGCGACATCTGAAAATAGAATCCATCGCGTCCTTGACACGAACCCACGGGATGGTGTCCAGGCAGCAACGACGAGCTTTCCCTGATGAAGGAGAAGAATCAGGCAACCAGGTCAGCTGCGATCAGGGGAGAATCAGGCAGAAATCGCGAGGTCACATGCAGAAGTGCACTACGGCGATGAGTTTCTCCGATGTCCGACCTCGAGTCGAGAATACGGAGTAACTATTACCGTTGCTACAATAACCATGATTCATTTCTAAGAAAACAGACCACTTTGAAGCTTCCATAGAAGGTATATTTATTGATAAGTGGCCAATCTTCTCTTACTCAAGCTATCTTATCGCTACTCCCGAAAGCTGACTTCTGCAACTGATCAAGAATAGGACATAGGTACGCCCACCATTCCTCAGACACGAGGACGGCATCCTACGAGTACGAACTGATGCTAAGAGACAAAGTTGGCCCTGCGACTTTGACTATAGTTTCCCCCCTCCTCACCCTCTAATGTACTGGCATTGAAAACAATAGCGACAGAACGAAACCGCTCGAATCATACACGGGATAATGTTGGAAAGACACGCCAAAGCGAAGCATAAAAGATAGTCTAGAATGTACATAAGAAGAGCCGTAAACCGACTGGCAATTCAATTTGATTCGTCTCGACCTCGAAGGTTCGAAGCTCTTCTACGACATACACGAACATGGTGGTCGAGGCGGCCACGACTGTGGTTGGACACAGAGAATCATATTATAGTCCGCGTTGTTGAATGGATTCAACCTGTGAATGGCCCGAGGCTTGCTGGTGCAATACTTTCACATAAAAAGGAGACCTCAGTTTGCGCGAAATCTTTATCTTCCACATTGACAACCACATTGGTCAAATCACTCTACACTTGGTCTCCTCGCAGCATCACTCTACAATCTCTATCAACGATTGCTCCAGTCTACGATCATCGTCGAGTATTACCATGAGTCCGAAACCAGATCCAGTTGTATCGGTCACTGAATATTATGCCGAGTACGACTTGTCCCGGCATTTACAGTTGATGATAGTACTAAAAGATCATCTAGTGAGCTTGGGACCGATGTCGTGGAACTTGTGGTGGGCACTAGTGCTATCCAGCAGTCTTTCACAGTCCATAAGTCTCTTCTCTATAAGAATGCAATTTACTTCGACAGAATGTTCAACGGATCCTTCGAGGAAGCGACTGCCCGACGAGCCATATTCCCGGAAGAGTCCCCTATCCTATTCAAACTCCTTATCGGCTGGCTATACAATAGATCTCTCGAGGTCCCAGTGGGTATTGGAGACGGAGGAAGGCTGATTGTTTATTTAAGTCACCTCCTAGATCTCTCCGTGCTTGCCGAAAAGTTGATGATACCACGACTTCAGGTCGCTACCATGGATCTCTTGAACAATTATTGCCAAGCAAAGAACGTGTTGCCAAATCGACAGAAAATGGAGATTACATATAATGATACACCAGAGGGCTCCGGGCTTCGACTTTGGATAGCACGGGCCCTGGCTCACGAGTTCTTCGCAGCAGCAAACCCACCATACGATATTGATTCCTTTAAAGAGTCCCTTGTAGACAATGTGGACCTTTTGCGTGACTTCTTGCATGCTCTGAAGCTGCAGAAGTCTGTCTCTTCACAAGGCTCAAAGTCGTCGGCGCCATGGGACTTCCCTCTTTGCGACTATCACCAACACACCGCAGGCGACACATGCCCATATCCAACGAAGAACGAGGAGGTCCCAGAGGAGGCTCAACATGGAACCATGGGTATACGTCCCGCAAAGTCATACATCTGTCGTTAGCAGGTAAACTCCTCAAAATGCCGCGTCGGATGGTTGTGTTGAAGTCGTGTGCTTCTTGTTAGCAGCAATTGTCTTTCGTGGGTCGACAACCAATACATGCTCCATCGCTTTGGTGGCCTAGGTAGCAATTTTAAGCTCATTCTATCCATGAACTCTATAGTGGCCAAATGCCACAGTAATCATATTTCCAAAGGGAGAATTTGATCAAGTCGTGAAGCCTATTATCATAAAATATGGAGCTGCCAGTGCACACTCTGGTCAATGCAACAGCTGTTCAAATGACTTTAGACTCAGTCTTTCTGTGGCCAGAATTGACATGCCTTTTTTGTTAACCATTCAATCATTCGTGGTTGCAAGCCATTCGATGTGACATCGACTCCGCCTGACTGGAATGGCACTCGGTGATTCCCCATCTCGGGCTCTGAGAATGAATCAATGCCTAACTCGGTACCTACCAAGACTCCCTGGCTCAAGGAGGTCGCTGTGAACATGATTCCCTGGTTCCGTGCGAACAATAAGCCAAAGTACTCATCGACGGCTTACATTTTTAGAAGTCCAACTTCGTCCTCTAGGCTAGACTCGCTTAACCTCGGATTTAAGAGCCGACTTCGCGCGCAACCTCGCGATCTCAAGACTACAACGCAGGCTGACGTATCTTCTCCATTGGAGAACGATCTGGTAAGTCGCAATATGCTGGTGGATACTTTGCCGGCGCGAATTAGATCTAACGAGCGCCAGCTGCAGGGCCAAGTCGAGCAACCGATTCCGAGCGAATATCCACCACTATTCCCTCTTTCAGCCGCAGCCTCACTCGTCCCAGCCAAGTCTTCTTTGTCAATATGTCGCCCGATACTAAGCCAAGTCACCCACGGCTCCACCTCTCTTTGGGTAAAAAATCAGCCTTGCTTTTAAACAACAGAGTTACGCTAATACTTCGCAGTCAACTGGGAGACGAAATCGTGACTCTCAAGGTCGGCCCAGCAGCGCGAAAATTCTCGGTCCACAAGCAAAAGCTCTGTGAGAAGATTCCGTACTTCAACACGATGTTCAATGGTCCTTTTACCGAAGGTCAAAGCCAATGCGCAACCCTTCCAGAGGACGACCCTGACGCAATCGAGTTACTGCTTGGCTGGGTTTACTTGGAGAATATTGAGCTGGTACAGACTGACAACACCTCATTGGTCGAATTGACCCGTTACATCCGCCTATTTGGGCTCGCTGAGAAGTATGGCATTACGAGGCTTGCAGACCAGACCATGGACCTCATTGCCAAAGAGTCTACCCGCACAGGGCAGTTCCCAGAAGTATGGCAAATTGAACTGTTCTACAAGGAGACGCACACAAGCTCTCGCGGGCGACTCTATGCAGCACGGTGCTTCGTGTATTTAACGCTGGGTTTCTCGGAAGATATCTGTGACCATGTATGGGACAACAAATCGATGACCAAGACCATGGTAGACAATCCAGATTTGACGGCAGATGTCATCCCATTACTTCGCGGACAGAATAACAAAATTTTCCCGGATCCTAGGGATGCACCTCCATGCCACTACCACCAACATTCCCAGACCGAGACGTGCCCATACGAAGAGAAGGGCAGCGCGCTGGAGTAGAGGATGTTGAAGAGAGGCTGGGGATGCGCGTCAGGTTGAATGTTTCGTGCTGCGTAGCCTGATTGTTTAGTTTTGATGACGATGGATTTGGATGGAGTTACAGCAATAATGGCTGCGATTGGAAAGGGAAGCAGATAGTGCTTGTAAATCTCCCTTGGCTAGGAGTAACCAAATACTAATGCCTCCAATCTTGATCTTGTAGAATTGCTATGAAGAATGGTGTGTATGTTTGATGAGCCTGTGGCACATATATGCTCCTCGTTTCTGGATGTTGCAGCACTTATGAAGATGTCACTACTCCCTCTACAGACTCCTCGGCGGGGCCAAGGCCTTTGCACACTTGGACCCAACAAAGTTTGGCTTTTAGGAAGACTCTTCGGTCGGTCTTATACTCAGCTATTGTCCTCAACACTGATAGAAAGTATGATCTCTAGCTGCGAATTGTTTGTCCATGAGCATGGCATATTCTTCCAGATTTTCATAGAAGCTTAGGGTCCTTGTGGTTAATAGGCATGTTCGGCTCGCTTAGCTCTAAACTTATAGTGGTTTGTTTTTTAAGTCCTCATTTCTTTGTCACTGCGCTGCGCCATAGTTGACAAACCTTTGCACTTTACAAACACTGGGTTTCCTGAACGCGTGTAAACCAACGTCCTTTGGTAAGTTGTAGCCCACTTGGTCGTTGTTCATTGCTCATACTAGGATAAGAGACAGCTTATCCAACTTACGGCAATCGCGTAACCTCAGCTTCGACGACCGTGGGCATATGCATGTTTTCAAGACGCGCCAGGTTTAGTATGTGGTATATCACACCCCTTCCTCTTAAATTTGAACTTACAGCTTCTCACCAACAAATCATGCCTTCCAACCCGGCAACACCAGCTGCAGTCAAGGTTATTGAACCTGATCCATATCCTCTGACGGATGTTCACTTCAGCGAGTATGTAACGTTTTAGATGCGTTGTCTCAAAGGAATCACGGGCTAAACTTGTTTAGGGAGTTAGGCAACAACGTCGTAACTATCGAGGTGGGCCCTGCTGGTGCTTCTGAGACCTTCGTTATCCACAAGAATCTCCTTTGCAAAAAGGTCGCCTTCTTTGACAAGATTTTTAACAGCGTCTTCAAAGAGGGCGCAAGTCAATCCGCGAAGCTTCCCGAGGAAAACATCAGAGCTTTCGAGTTGTTTCTTGCGTGGTTGTATAAGGGAGTCCTCGAAGTCCCCAAGACGTACTTCTTTAAAGTTTATGGAGACCTGTACGCTCTCGCGGAGAAATACTGCTTGGTTGAGCTGGCAGACGCTGTTATGGACTTCGTATGCAAAGTTTCTCTCAGCAAAAACTGGATGCCGGATCCCATGGACATCAGCAAGCTGAAGCGCAGCACACCCAAGGACTCGAAGCAGAATCTATTCTTAGCTCGTTGCTTTGCTTACGTTACTCTGCAGCTCGATCCAGAGTCACACAACAAACTGTGGAATTCACAAAAACTCTGGAACGCCCTCAAGAGCAATGATGACCTTGCACTCCAGGTCTTCGCTCTGTTGAGACTTCAAGGAGGAAAATCTTTCCCGGACCCACGAAAGGCACCTCTCCGTGACTATCATCACCATGGCAATAATGAGGCATGACCATACACGAAGAAATGAGGGTTTCATTGCATCAAAGGAGATCAGGGAGCTAGATGGAATACTATGGTCTTTGTCGAATGTATCGCAATCTAACTAGGTCGGATGGGAAGGAGTACTCAGTGGCGGAAAGTCAGAAATTCGGAGGCAGTGTGAGCATCAGCCACCCCACTTGAAGCACATGGACAAGTGTTCGCAGACTCTTGTATCGCCATAATAATCTGTCAATCGAGCCCTCTGTCAATAAAATACTCCAACCACCTTCGTGATGCCCTTCCAGCACTTGAAACTTAACACTCATTAATTGTTCTAGAGTTCTTGAGCTTCCGCGATATCTGTCACCAAAGAAGAATTATCAGAATAACGGAGACTTTCAATTTCAAGACTGCCTAGAGATATTTTCTGCATGGGCAAACCTCGATGCTGGACAATTCACTTTTGAGCGGAATGCTCTACCAAACTCCCGCTTGAGTCTGTTGCACCTTTACTTTGTACCCCTCCACCCTGGGAAACTCTTTCCGTCAACCTCGAATGTCACCATATTGTCTGCTAACAGTCTACGTTTCTCAATTCCATCTATGAAACCATTCTCATACAGGATCGTCAACAAGGGCATCTTCCAGTGCCGCCGCCGAGGTCAGCTCAACTAAGCCTCTTACCTTCGAGGAGTAAGTTCTCATCCTCTCACAGAAAGTTCCTGCTTACCAGCTACAGAGAGATTGGGTTTGACTTCGTTCATATCACCGTCGGTCCGAGCCACATGGCGAAAAGCTTCATGCTATACAAGGCACCCCTTTGCCGCAAATATAGCTACTTCCGCCAGATATTCATGGGTAATTGGAAGGAGGCTCAATCTCAGAGCGCCCAAATTCCGGATGATGACCACCAAACATTTGAGCTTTTTATCAAATGGCTTCTCAAGGACAAGGTCGATCTTCCAGCCAACTGGCAGACCGAGTCTCCCCTACCCACTATGATCCACTTGTTCGCTTTTGGAGAGTAGTATAACATCACCGAGCTCGCGGACCAGACGTTGGAGCGATTTGGAACCCTCCTACATGAACAGAACTGGCTGCCTACTCCTCAAGATTTTGAGCTTGCCTACAAACTTGCCCATGAGAAATCCAGGTTGAGGTACTTCATGCTTCATCTGTTCGTCTACATCACCTTCTTCCTCGAAGAAGACGGTATGAGCAAGGAGTGGAACACGAGTCAGTTCAACCTTTGATGCAGAGTTGCCCAGATCTTTGTGCCGACTTCTTTGGCCTGATGAGAAATATTGGTGTCCCGTCAAAGTTTGATCCTCGCAGGCATATCGACTGCCACCTCCATCAGCATGAGCCGCAAGGCGAATGCCCATACGCTACCAAGGACCCCTCGACTCCTACAAAGTTGCATTTGAAGGTGTCGACTCCCGGTAGCAAGAAGAGGAAGGCTGGCAATGCTGGACGCGACCATCCTGGTTCCGTGGCCCCTTCTTGAGTATCTTGGGAGTTTGCCAAACAGAGATTGCTTACTTTGTGTATTTCAAATGGCAGAGGATATGGGTTGGATCTGGTTGACTTACGGGATCTTATAACGCTGTCCGCGCTGGGGGGGAAAGCTTTCATTATGGCGTTCTTACATCATGTTTCTCTGAGTTTCGCAACCTTTGTGTACAGGTATTGACCACGACTTCGCACATGGAATTTGGTACGAGATTAGACACAACTGGCACCTCATAAGATGAATTCAAGGATCTTCGCACTTTAGCGAACACGTGCGCCCCTTGTCAAGAATGAGGAGCTCGCTACGCATTATCATGATTTCTACCTCTGCACTCTTTAACACCCCCCCCCTCCCCCCAATTATGTTCTTTTGGCACTGTTTGCAAGTTGTCTCCTTGCACCAAGCCAAATGCTCCGGTTTGCAAGTCCTAGGGTTTTGAAACCTCGTCTTAAAAAGTTCAAGATAAATCTCACTTTCACAAAGGTATAGAAGACTAAATCTAAAAAGCGGAACGTATGCAAAGACTGTGACATATGAAACCTCGAGAGAGAACGATAGATGATATCCGTTTCCCAATATGTTCTTGTCTTTGCTGTCAAATCAACATTCAACAGAAAGTATGCAACTCAAGGGAAGGCATTATTTGTAAGTCATGTCACTTGATAAACTTGACACTTTTCTAATGTTAATCATTAGAATTGGAATTAACAGTACCCGGGGTTCTTTTGAGTCATCAAAGAAGTCCATCATGTCTTTATACTTCGTGTCTCAACATTCAGACCAACGTTATCGTGTGCCATAGTGGTCCTGAGGTAACACTCTATCTTCTATTTGAATGTCATGAAGCTCTGATTTGAAATGAACAATCAAATATTTACACCTTTATTGGTGTTCGCTGAATGCATAACCCAGCACGCAGCAACTGGATCCCGGTTTTTGTACAACAGCTGTACACATGCCTGTGTGTCTCTTGCTGCTTTGTCAAGTCCAAACCGACAAATTAAGACATCTCTTCAACCACTACTAAACTTTAGGACTTCATGCTCTGATCCCATGCAGACTCCAGTGCACCTACTATAGTTCTTCCAGCATAAGGATGAATCGCAACAGGGATCTGTGTTGACTTGGGTGTGATGTGGAGTTGGCTAGTGCCGAGCTTCAGCAACAATTTATTGCTTAAGATATGGGCCTAGTCCCCTGAGCTTGGGATCCAATCACATTCTTTCTACTATAATATACAGATTCCATCTTTAATAATACAATCTTGACTCCCAACCACCTGAACCTTGACATTCATCACCCAATTAGATATTCTACAGCAATGGCCTGCAGCACAGGTAGTGGCCACTTTTGGTGCTCAAGCCTGGTGTGTGCCGGTAAAAAAGATCACTTGGACGTTTTGTATAAAGGTTTCACCAAAATCAAATATTGAGGTTGTATTGGCAACGACCAAACGAGTAGCGCGTGAACCCTGTTTTCATTCAAGATAAGTACAAGCCTTTACCATGTGTCTAAACATCGAACATCGACTTCCACCTAGTTAGTATGGCATCGAATTCTCCCGAATACTCAGCAGCCATAAACTTGCGTCCTGTCTCCGGACATCTAGACTTGACTGCGAGCAAACTAGCTAAGTCTCATTAGTCCCTAGGTAAGATTACTTTTTATGTTGAGACATCCCGCTCCAGCTGGACAAAGACATCTCAATACCAACATCCTCACCACGTGAACATTCATCTTGTGTTGAGATAACCTACTTCAGCTACCAGAACACTAGCTTACTGTTAATCACCACCAACATGACCTCATCTCATTTTAGACTACACGCTTCGGTAGTGGCCATAGCGCCAATCACTACTTTCTTAAAGTAGACACCTGGATGCAGTGAGGCTAGCTTAGCGCGAACCCAGCCCCTTCCTGAACTGGACACCCCACTGTGGCCATGCTCGCTTAGCGGCAATGTCTCCCCTATTTGAACTTTCTCTCTTCTCGCTTCGTGCCGCCCGGCAACACATCGGCCCGACCCCAACATGGCTCCAGGTATTCTCCACCCCCTCAGCTCCTTCAGACCTCAACGTCGCATATCAGACTACTTCAATTACCGTCCCACTGCCGAACAATCACCACCTCACGAACACTCACCAGTTCACGAACATTCACCACCTCACAATCAGCCACTGCTTGACGAACATTCACCGCTTGACAATCAACTTCTACTTCACCAACAATTACCGCTTCACGAACATTCATCATTTCCTGAACAACAATCCTCTTCAACTGACCGTCCATCACCTTACTACTACCAAGCCATCCATCTCGAACAACATTTGAGACTTTGCCAAGCAATCATGGAGCACACCAGTGCCTCCTCTCCTGCAGGTTCCTCAACCTCGGCCAATGTCTCATCAACTTCAAGCTTCCTCGAGTAGGTTATTCTCTTTCATTTCTCAATTCAAAGCTAACATCTACCAGCTCTCTCAGCAGCGACGCAGTCAAGCTCCATATCATCAATGACAAAGGCAAATCCATACTCGGTGTCCACAGAAAGATCCTCAGCGATACCTCGCCCGTCCTAGCAGCTCTGCTCAACCCAGCCGAAGGCGAACAGCCCAGGAGATCGAAGTGTTCGAGGAGAATCCTGCCATCTTCGGCCATCTTTTGGAGTATATCTACAAGGGTACGGTCATCGTCAACGGCCAAACTCAAGCCGTGATCAAAGCCGAGGAAAGCGATGAAACTGAAATCATGGCCCCCAGAGCTCCTGTTGCTAAATCACCAGCTCTAAACGGTCAAACTAAGGGCAATGTCACCAAGATAGTCAAGACCTTGAAGGACGATAGCAGATTTAAGAAGTTAACGACCTCATTCGCTGCTCAAGAGAAGAATAAGGTTCGAGCTCAAGAATGGCGAGATTCCATCAAGCACGACATCGACCTACAAATCATCGAATCAAACCTCTCTCAAAACACCTACCATACTCTCGCGGAGATGGATGCCGACTTCGAACTGATCTACAACAACCTATTATCTTTCCATGACACAGAGAACAACACCTGGGTTAAATTGGCCGCTGACCTCCGTGCTGCATTCAGAACCAAGACGAGTGAGCTGCGAAAGCGTGGTGCAGGAAGTTCTTCTACTGAGGCTCTTCCTGCAAACTACATGCCAGAAACACATCTCCAAGTATCCGCTCGCAAAGCCGCCAGACTCGCCATACCACTTTTATCATCAGAGCTGCTAGAGCTATACATCATGGCCGAGAAATATCAGGTCACTGGACTCATGGTAAGTCGACTTTTTCACTCCAAACCTTACTTCTCAATGTCCCAAATATCGAGGGACATTTTGAAATATCATATTATCCCTTCACTTTGAACACATCATTGCTTTTCAAAACATATACTAACACTCTCCAGGACCTCTCAATAACCTCCCTAATCTCAACCCACACAACAAACCACACCCACCCCACCCCCACCGACATACTCCTCACATTCGCATCCACAGTCCCCTCCTCCCCTCTCCGTACTTACATGGCAAAAACAGTCGCTTACCACCTCTTGACCATTCCTCCCGCCCCAAACAATAACTCTTCAACCATCCCCTCTTCCAACCCAACCAACAACTCTCAAAACAATACCACAGCCAACGACACCTCCCAAAACATCAACATCTCCCCAACCTCCTCCCTAACCTCAACCCCAACCCTCTACACCCTAATCTCCAGCACTCCCCCCCTCGGCCACTTCGTATTCACACTAATCCGCGGCCGCGGCGGCGTCATCTTCGGAGACCCGCGAAACACTGCGTTCTGCGAGTTCCACGTCCATGGACAGGAGGGGAAGTGTAGTCTAGGTGGTGTCCAGGGAAGGAAGAGGAAAGTTATGTCTTAGATGCTCGTTGGCGTATGGAGTTCCGGCGTTCAGGGGTCGGGAATGGGAGTTTGGGAGTTGAGTATGCAAGGATTTCAGAATTTGCAAACTGGTGGGAGACTGGGTGACTGGGCGTTGATCTTCGAATGTCCTAGGTCGTGGGGTTTGGGACATGGAATGGAATTGCAGAAGCGTTGGCTTTTAGACATTGCAGAACATAAATACCATAGCATAGCAATTACATGCGTGATTTTCGAGTCTTGAATGTCCCACAATCTCAGGGACATTGTCACAGTGCGAAAATCTAAACGTAAGAATAAGACTTTGAGAAGTGAGGTATGCAATAAAACAGGAGTCTGGATGTTTCGGCTCAGAAGCTGATAATTCCAGCTTCTACGCCCAGAAATGAGGAGAAGCATCGAACACATAACTGCCCTGTTGCCTACGGAAGTCTCCAGGAGGAACAGAAAAGGGAAAAGAAATGAAGAGAGTTTAACGTTCAAGTCAAAATATCTCAAAATCCAAATTGTAACCATACGAACCACCAACAATCCCATGCAACAACTCACAGCACAGCGGGCACAATCACAGACAAAGTCACAGTAAATCACAATACCAAGAAGCATTGAGACGAATCCCTTTTTTCATTCATACCTAACAAAGCAAACACAAAATGAAATAGAAGTGCAGCTGGAAAAGCCAAAGAAGAGAGCAAATCTCGAGCTATCGTAATAAATACAGATCTGATCCGAAGAAAGAGAACATCCACGCATCAGGAAAGACGAGAGCTCGGAGCCAATTTTGTTGCCCTTCCTCGCAAACCATTCTTTTCAACCCTCAGCCTGCAGGTAAGCAAACTCCTCGAATCACACCCGTTTTGCCATGAAGAACGTTGCACAAAAAGCCGACCTCGCAGAAGTCAGATTATTATGCCCTCCCATAGCTTCTTCTCGTGGTATTTTTTCGCGCAGATATTAGGATCGATGATTAAAGAGACAAGAAGTGAAAGTAAAGAGGATATGTGTCGTCGTGTCAGTACCAAGGCGGAGGTACGTCCGGTATTACAAGTCGATCGGCTTAACGGAGAGAAAATCCCTTCCTCTTTCCCTTCTCTTCCAGCGGTCTGCCACTCTCGACTCTCGACTTCTTCTCCTCCAGTTCCATTCGTTGGCGTTCGAGTTGTTCCTTCATCTCGCGATGTCGTGCGTACAGCTCTTCTTCGCTCTGCTTCAATTTGCTCTCCTTTTCGGCGACCTTTTGTTGGAAGACCATCTTCATCTCGGCCTCCATCTTGGCCAGCTTTTGCTCATGCAGAGTACGCTCCTCTTCCTGCTTGACAGCTGGGTTGACCTCCTTGAACACGCTTGGGTCCTGAGCAACACCCATAGCAGTGAGCTTCTCGGATCTGTAGTTCTCGTACAGAGCATTGTTGGTATGTTCCTTGAGCTCCTCCATGTGTGTTCGGATCAGCATCTGGCGCAGCTTGACGAAATCGCAGTGCTCCTCGTTGTCGACCTCGATGATACCCCATGGATATTTGCGTCCGCGAACCTTGCGTCCATCGGCGCTGGTGATCTCAGAGTTCGCACCAACGACTGCGAAGGGAACCTTGGACATGATCTCGTTGTTCTCAGCAATAGTCTCGTCATCGTCAAGTTCATATCGTGGACCTTCGAAGATTTGAATGCCTTGGTGCTTGATGTCTGCGAGGATCTGGAGGAGTTAGGACCGTGTATATATTTAGAATAATGGTACTCACTCTAGCTTTGAATGCCATGATCTCCTCATCAGTCATTGTATCAGCCTTGGCAATGACTGGAATCAAGTTGACCTTGGTATGCAGTCTACGCATAACCTCAATATCCAAAGGCTTCAAGGCGTGGCCAGTTGGCTGAATGAAGTAAACGCAAGCATGGACGCGGTTGTCAACAATGTTCATGCGGTTAACCTTGTTCTCAGCATCGAGGTATGCATCGAAGCGTTGCTCAATGTTATCCACAATTGGACGCCACGACTCATCATTATTGACAAAGTCACCAAAACCCGGGGTATCAACAACCGTCAACCGTAAACGAACGCCGTTCTCCTCAATATCAGCGCTAATCGATTGAATAGAAACAGTTTTTGGAATAATGTCGAGAGATGGGCCCTTGCGCTCACGGGGAGGGTAGAGCGAAGTGTTGAATAGAGTGTTGACTAATGTTGACTTTCCGAGGCCAGATTCACCTAAAGACATATCAGCGTTGTTCTTGAAACAGTTGGGAATTACGTACCAACAACCATGACGTTGAAGTTGAAGCCTTTTCGAACACTCTTACGGTGCCACTGGTTTGGCAGATTTGCAAATCCAACGTACCCAGTAAGCTTTCTTCGCACAATGTTGCGCATATCCGCAGCTTGTTGAGCAGCAGCTTTTGGGTCAGTTGAGCTCACGGTCTGTGGTGCCTCCATTGTTGGAGATACAGCCTTGCCGTTTGCTACTGGTGGTGAAGCTCTGGTTGGTGCCGCAGGAGCAGAGCCATTTGTGGCTGTATAGAAACACAAAATGTCAGCCCAATTCTCTGTTTTATGCTTCCGAGCAATTTGGTCGTGCTTCTCGGAGACCCAATTCTCCATCGACTCCTCTGGCTGGAATTCCATGGGCGAGAGACTAGGTTTGTCGACATCGAGCATGCTTCGATAGTAAGGAACAGATGTGATGGATCGCTGGTGACGGTGCAAACTTCCAGGGTAGACCTGAGAGTCTGCGGCTGTGTCCTCTCTGAATCCCATGAGTGCATGTCTCGAATGGGTCTCGGAACGAGAGTTCATTCGTGCCTGCGAGACGAGACCGGCGAAGGCAGAAGCCATGGTGTTGAGGTATCAGATGTTATACCCCTTGCTCGATCTGTTTGTGATGATTCCGACAAGTCGTGAGATTTGAATTGATGGTCTGCGAACCTGGAGAGAAGATTTGCTGCCGAATTCCAATGAAGTGAAGTCTCGATATGCTGGATGTCTCTTTCCGCGGTGTTGAACTCTAAATCGTCCATGGAGTCCTCCATGCCGCCTGCCACTGAAAGAAATGTATTGCTTACCCATTGTCTCGATTGCGATGTGGAAGGATCGAAGGAGATGGTCGTGAATGAAGGAAGGAGGTCAAGGTCTAGTTCAACGCAAGTTCAGGTTAGCCCCAGTCCAGAGTTGCTTCTGATTGCGCGGCGGTTTGTGGAGCAGATCACACGATTCCAGTTGAAAAAACTTGAATGTTGAGGTGTCCTTCGTATTGATAGGATGGAGCGATGCGCTTTGCATGAATACGACCGGCACGTACCAAAAAATGACTGCCCTCAGATTCTCGGTCCTCGCGTGTTCGCGTGGTCGCACTCGGTGATGCTCGAAGGATAATGGCGCGTAATACTCGATCTGCAAGGCGGCGCGTCCAAAGTCAGTTGGGAGGTTTGATAAGGAGGATGGAGGAAATTTTGGAGGTTTGAGGAAGACGTTGAACGGTAAAAGGGGTTATGGCAGTTAACGACAGGGTTCATGAAGCTGTCATTTAAATATGCCCCGGATGGTATGTGCGCTGCAGGAGAGAGAGGACGTACCGCAAGAGAGATCGTGAGTAACAATTGACTCCCGCGAGGTAGCAGAAGAGAAGCTTGAGAAACGTGAGATGCGGTGCTTGGTATGGCCCGAAGAGAAGAAGGAGGTTGCGCAGAGGTGCAACTCGAGAAATTAATTGCTGGAGAAGCCTCCACGACGCCCAGCGTGAAAGGGGTCAGGCTAGCGCCGATGTGGCTAAGAAGATCACGTGCCGGCTGATGATCGCCCCAAAACTCTCCATCGGCCCAGAGTGGACTAGGGGGACTATCTACCGAGGTGTCTACCATTGGTTCTGGCTGTCCAGGGGAAATGGCAATATCAGGGACATTGAGGGCCTCGATATGAACAGATTACAGGAATAGTGTTTTGTTTACATTGTCTACATCATTACCAGCACAACATGGAATTCTTCAACGTGGCGTCAAGATCGTCTCGTGACACTGCATTGGCAGCATGCAAGAAGAATTTCTTCTGCCAGTGGCATCGATAAGGTGTTCGCGACCTGCAGAAGGGTAAGCCATGATGCTTCGTTGTCAAGAATGAGGATCGAACACGTCGTGCATCTAGACAAATCTGTATATCAAGGACCGCCTGGACTGAAAATGCTGTGTTGAATAATGCTTCGACTCCCTCGTTCATGCATCGCGGGATGATTAACCCGCAGTGCAGTCTTCTGATGCAGTAATACAGGAAATGCTGAGAAAGCTGTGTATCTGTGGTGCGAGTAGTTATCGCATGCTTTTGCTATTTATATGCCCTCGTTACTTAGTCTTCCATCAGGATTTAGCTGCGACGTAAATTACACAAGGCAGAAAGCACTTATCGGCATCGTATTCATGTCAAGAAGCTATGAAGTTTATACACGATGCTTCTGAGAATGGGTATCGTAGCCATGTCAAGCTTTTACGAGATTTTCACACGGTGCTCCTGAGGATCGTTGATGCGAGTTCCATTGATGGTTAAAGCATAGAGAGCCTATGCAGTCTACTCACGGCATTGGTATCAGATCAGTACCAGGCATCATGACCAACGGCAGTCGGCATGGCCATCTACCGTTGTGGATGTATATGTGCAATACCATAGTTGAATTTCGTCGAAGCCTGGCATTTTTCTGTCGGTAAGGAAGCCGAGATAGACATGATTGCAGTCTGTAGAGGAGGCTATAATTATACACCACTTTGCCGCTATCCCATTCCTTGCGCTATGTAGTTCAGCAATGTCTTTAGTGAGGTGATCCAATGTAGGGAAAATCTCAAACACATAAGCCTTTCTTGCAAAACTAGAATGATCTTCTATAAGCGCTACTTCTGTTGTCCATCTAGGTATCTATCGTCTTGGTCAAGGAAGTGTCACTAAAGCATTGTTCTGGCACATGTGTACTAGGTTCTCAACAAGATAGAAGATGGGCTCATGTTAATGTCCCGCTTATACTCGAACAAGATTGGAGGTTTCCCCACTGTTCTGCAGCAAACCACACCCTTGTTCCTCTCAACATGTTACTACGTTCCGTTCTTTCTACACAGTTTATAGGAGTAAACTCAACAGCAACTTAGCGCAAGGGATAGAAAATTCTGATACTCAATGTACGGAAAGAACATGGAGCCAAAACAGCATCCGAATCTTCCAGACTCTGAGGGACATCAATTATAGTACAGAGCCAAACCATTATTCATTCCTGTCTATATGTTTTTGTCGCCAAAATTCGGCAACAGCATTCCCATAAACAGGCTTCCTGCTTCAATAGAGACTCTCAAGTTGAGGTGGTGGCTACCTTGACACTCATATGACAATAGTCACATCAAGGCTGAGATGCATCTTCGAGGCATGTTCGAAACGGCAAACATCATATCGCCTACTAGCCCTGCGAAACTAGTAATGTTTTGAGGTTCGATGCGTTATCAATCTTTTATCTCTGAAATATCTCTAATGACATGGATGATCTTGTTGACCTATTTCAAGCAAAGATTAAGGGTAGGGATGCATTCTGTTCAAGTTGACATTTAAAGATATATTCCGAGGAGAACGAAGAACCAGACAATCAGCACTTTATCATTCGAGCTTAAGCAACTTGAACCTTGTTATATTTATGGGGAGAATGTACAAAATTGCAAACAACATCAAGATTGCTACAGTACTCCCTCCAGCGAGTTTGTTAGTATGTAAAACCCCTCAAGGGTTGGTAAGCCAATCATATTGTCGAGAAAGCACGTGGCTCGAATCTGATTGACTGCCAGAATGGCAAGAAACTAACAAAGTCGCTTGGGGAAGTACTGTACTGTAGGCTAGAGTTAAGCGCATTTGCAATACCATTCTTGCCGAGTCGTGTTCAATATTGAGGAATATCTCCGGACTAATACAGAAATCAGCACCTCATGATAATCATCAGCAGCTGGAACATTTACCGCCTACTCTCTTTGCAAACAAGACAAGCATTTTACATTCACCTTAATCCAGATACTTTCGCCACCAACCCCACACCATGAGCACAAGCTTTCTAAATCCCGAATGTCTCACTGAACCCTACGGGAGCAAATCATGGAATTTAGTAGAAATTATAACGGTTTATTTCCATTATTTTTCGTCCAAATCTTCTTCCACTTATTTCCACTGGCTTCCACTTTTATTCTATTAACTTCCAAAAAAGCGACTGCAATTTTTTCGCTTTTTAGTGCCTGAATGCCTTATGACCAGGCGCAAAATAACTTCTCAGCTCCTCCTCACAGCTCCTCCTTACAGCACAGTCATCCTCTCAGTCCTCCTCTCAGTTCCTCTCCTAGCTCTCCCAGCTCTCCCAGCTCCCTCTCCCAGCTCCCTCTCCAGCTCCTTCTGTCAGCTCTTACGTATTAAATAAAGGAGAGCAGACTTACTATAAAAAGAGAGAGAAGACTTACTATAGAAGGAGACTTACTGTAGAAGGAGACTTATTATAGAAGGAGAAAAGAAGAACGCGTGTAAAAGAAGAAGGTAAACAAAACTTTTGCATTAATAATTAGCGTTCCATTATATTCCATTTAAGGGGAAATTGAGAACACGAGCTTTTAACTTAAATTTAAGTGAAATAGCAATTTTTGGTCCCAAATTCCATTAATATTCCATGATATTTACGTGATATTCTATATAGTTATGGAATATCATGTAAGCGAATGGAAAATCATGGAGGATTTGCCCCCGTAGGGCAAATCAGAAAACAACCATTATCCGCGACCTCAACCAGAACATCCACAATCACCTATACCTTTCTCTCTTCTAAGGCGCATCAAACATTTTCTTCCCTCCAAGTCTTCAACACCTCAGGACATACATCCGAGATCCCAGCCACAACGCAAATCCAGACCCGTCGATCCCGTCCCCTTTCGACTCGCTTGCATAACGCCACACTTCACTCCCACACCTCACCACACCTCACCACCACTTCCCACCAGTAGAAACACAAGAAAAAATAAAGCAAGAAACCAAGCTTCTGTCTACTGCACGATCTTCCAATCAAAGCTTTTGAGGCGTTGCGACCGTTGGATTATGAGATATGGCGGAGACGGGGATTTGCTGGATCGCTACCCGTAGGATGGAAGGTTATTCGCTGGGCCTGAAGTCCTGACCGTTATTCACTGATAGAGGGGTGGTAATGACGGCCTTTGGATGCCGGGGGAGAGGTTCAAAGACCTGGCCCTGGGTATAGGAAAGGCTTTAAAGATGTGGCTGACCCCACTTGAGCTTCCTTTCTGAATGGTTCTCGAGTTGCTTGTGTATACAAGTACACCATCAAAGCTCGACTTTGAGACTTGAATAGCCGTGAGAAGAGACTATGTGATTTCCCTCACAGTTTTGAGAGGCGAGAAGACAAAGACTGCTGGCAGCTTGACGAAAGACCGAGCTCGGTTCACTTAACAAAGAGCTTTGTAGCATACTTGTTTTGAGTTGGAGACTTGATTTGGAGGAGTTGAATTTGGAGGCTCTAAGATTCACAGATATTGACGAATTATTAGTCACGTCTTTAGGTAAGTAGAACTCACTCAACCCGACTAGGCTTACTTGCTAACCCTCAATAGCTTACCTCCCAACATCACCCACCATCCTCCACCCTCCACCCTCACACCCAAAAACACACAATGCCCTCCCTCCCACTCCTCCCACCCCTCCTCTCCAGAGCAACAATAAGCGGCAAAATCAACTGGGCAGACCCCATGGCGAACCCACGCGTTCCCTTCCCCATGATAATGCTTCTCGTGGGAGCGGTGCTTATTACTGTTTTTGGGATGGCGTGTAGTGGGAGGATGAGGGGGAGGACTGGGTATAATTGATGTTTTGGGGGGCAGAAGGGTAGAGGAAGGGAGAGGGAGGGAGGTGGAAAAGGTTTGAGGGGGTTGAGGGTGAGAGAGAGGTTGGATGAGGAGGGTACAGGATGGGGGAGGATGGAGGTGGGGAGGAAGGGAAGAGAAGAGGGGCAAGGGAGTGTGGAGGTGGTTTGGATACCTGCCAAGTTCTAAGTCGGAAATTTGAAGGATTAAGAATAGACTTTATCCCATGGGAAGGGTGGAGGTATGAATGTGATGGGAGAGAGATGTTTGGAAGATGAGGGCTGACTGAGTGCATAGGACGGGGATGAGAAAGACAAACAATGAGGAGAAGGCATAGATGAATGTTTCAAATTTGGAAGCCGAGGATCTGAGGAAGTAACAAGCACAACGAGAACACGCATACCACAAAGCGATTTGTTTAGGAGTTAATACCAAAAAGCTTCAAAAACCCGAATACTTCTATTCTTGGCAAGAAAGTTGAGCAAGCTCAATGTTATCATTTCTCTCAAAAAGTCTAATATATTATACACCGAAGAAGAAGACCGAACACGATCATAGATATATACAAGAACCTCCATCTACCAACCACCTTTTCCCTTCACACCCCTTACTCCGTCAATCATACTCCCAAAGACCACAGCCACCCACTCCAAGCAGCATGCCGCGAGGCCACCTACTTGAAAGCACCAGCTTGTCTCAACCCCCCCGTAGGTCTCGCAAATGCTGAACCAGTACCACTCGCATGTCCATGACCATGACCATGTCTATGACCACTCGACTTAGCAACTCCACTCGCCTGCGCAAATCCCTGACCGAAGAAGCCAGTTGGGAATACACCACCGGTGGGGAAAGCGCCTCCGAATCCTCCAGTTGCAGATGCTTGAGCGAAACCTCCTGAAGGGAAGGCAGAGCCACCAGATGGAGCGAAATCAGCTCGAACAGCCAACTTTTTAGCAGCGACATCACGAGCGTGACGGCGTGCGACTGTGTTTCCGTCATAAGAGGTTCCCTTGACGGTGTTATAGAAAGAGGAGACCCAGGAGAGGAGGGTGTTGAGTGTTGTTCCTTCCGGCACGGTGGTAGTTTCACCTGAGCTAGTGGAAGAAGCTTGGCTCGACGATGCTGTGGTGGAAACGGCTTGAGTAGCAGAGGCTGTGGTAGCAATGGTCACTGAATCAGCGGATGTGGTGAATATGGAGCTTGATTCGGTGTTGACGGCTCCGACGTTGACGGCCGATGAGGTCTGGAGAACGGCTGCAGAGGAGGTTGCGGACTTGTTCTTGCAGGCAGACTTAGACTTCTTGGTGCTGGTCTGGTTAGAGTATGGAAGGATGGAAGCAGATGCGAGGGTGGCGCTAGGGGTAATAGCGACACCAGCTGCTGATGAGGTAGCTGAGACAACGGCTGAGCTAGAAGCCTCAGATGCAGCTGCGGTGGTGGAAGCAACAACAGCAGATCCAGAGCCAGCTACGCCTGAAGCGGCACCTGTGGCAGCCGCTTGTGCAGTTTGTGACATGGAGATAGCGCCAGAGTAAAGAGTTGGACCTGGGACCTCATAGGTAGAAAGAGAAGTGTAGATGTTGACAAGAATGCCGGCATCAGTCTCGGAGTAGAGAGCTGTTCCGAGAGTACCAGATGGAGTGGCAGTTCCAGAACCAGTAACCTCGAGGTTGACACATTGTGGGTAGTTTTGAGCTCCATCGGACTCTCCGGCAGAGTGAAGAGCGATGATCTCGTGTCTGAGAACGTAATTGCCAGAGGCAATATCGGTGGGAATGGTGACAGACCAGGAGTTGTTGTTGGCGATCAAGGTATCAGTTGCCCAATCTCCTGGGACGGTGGTGTCATCGTAAAGACCATCACCGTCGATCTTGAACCATTCAAGTGTGGTCTTATCGACAGTTGAGCAGTCACCGCCGCAGTTGGCAAGATAGTCGATGACGGGACCGTGGTGAGACTCAGGCCAAGCAGACCACTGAAGCTCAACAACTCCACCCGCAGTGACTGGTGCAGAAGCCTGAGCATTGGTGGCGCCCAAGTGGCAGATGATGTCGTCAGTAGCATAAGCATCAGGAGCAATGAAGCCGTTGCTCAAATCCTCGGGGGTAGACCATCCAACGACCTTGGGGGCGGTTTCGAGGTATTGATAAGACGCGTGGTAACCATCATAGCTGGGGCATCATTAGCTGGAGTAATATGAAGAATTTCGGACTACTCACTAAACACCATCGGCGACAATACCAGTGACGGTTCCGTGAGCGGCAACCTTGGAGGCAAAAGCCACTAGCCCAGCAGCTGCGGAGATCTTGGAGAAGGACATGGTGAAGTGAAGTCTGTATATCTTCGCACAGCGTATTGATCGTGATAGTCTTTGGGTTTGACTGTACAAGAAAGTATCCCAGCTTCAATCGAATCTATCGATGAAGACGATAAGCGGATAATGAAAAGAATGAAAGGCCTGAAAAAGCTGTAAAGAACGTGAAGCAAATGAAAGCTGCTGGTGAGAAAGTACGAGAGGAATCGACTGGTTGTATATATACCTCTGGACATAATGAAGCCATGCGAGAAAAGTGCTTATTTCCACTTGGTTGGCACTCTCTGACAGCGGGGTAGATTTGTGATCCACTGAATGTTGGCTTCCCATGATTCTGGGCCCATCGACTCTTGAGAGGACTGGCTGGAAGCTAGAGACCCCATCAGTCCCGTTGCGTGGACGCGTCTGATGTTGAGATTCTCGGCGCCAACCGAAGTAGCGAGAGGGGCAACGTGCAGAAATCCAAGAAGAATGCGGCGCTGTTTGCCCGTTTCGGAGGCTCATGCGAAAGGCGCTCAGCAGATAGATGGCTCGATATGAGATGGGATCTCGTTTGTTGTTTGAAGGAGACTAGATGTGAACGTGGGCAATATATTTGCACGGTTCATCCTAGCAAGTTGATGTTTCGGAACGAAGCGAGCGGGTCGCCCCCCCTTTTTGCATGGGCTATTTCGTCCCATGTTGCTCACGGAGAAATTTGTTTGAAACATTGATGATGAACCTTGTGGGATCTGCTCATTTTGCTAGATACCCACGCGAGGATCGCGAAGTATAAACGAATAAGCAAACGGATGCGATGTTTAATGTTTATTGGGCGAGGATACTATGATGCTTGGTTCTCGACGAGTGTTTTGTGATGCCTTGATGAGTGGACTGCTTCTTCTCGGGACTCCTATGGTGGGAGAAAGTAGTTCATCGGACCCGGTCCTTTGGGAATAGTCTTGTTTGGATTATTGACATGAGAGGTGGAAGAGTTTGAAGAGCCGCGTTGAAGAACGAGATGTCACGGACCTTGAAACAGAGCGATGAAGGTATGAGCCTATGAGGATGACTAAGCCAATATAATTCCTTCCTCGAGCATTTCGCTCCGAAATCAAGCATTGCAACATATATGAGATGCTTGAGAATATGAGATGAAGATTTGAATGATGAAATCATACACCTATCGAGCTCTACTTTCTTCCTCTTCGCGGAGAATTGAATGTCCACCCTATATGACCCCTTGACAATAACTCAGAGCTGCAAACAGGACTAGATTTCATTGGGATGGATTTATGGTCGAGGTGAAGATTGACACATATGGAAGACCAGCTGAGGTGAGCTCCTAAAAGAGACGAGATGATATTACGGATCGAGATATCGATCAGGAAATGCAAAGTCAAGTATACTGTGGCAACAACACTCCATGATGTGCTGGTTTGGGACACCTTGGTCTTGCTGCCACAGCATTCGTTGTGATTGAAGACCTTGCATTTTTTTGGTTATGCTGATGAGCCACAGAAACACATTTGATACCCGTGTAAACCATATTCCCAAATCCAACGCATCATAGCATCAATCTGCCAAACAGCAGAAGTTGTCAGACCATCATCCCTTCATCCGTTCATCACAAATACATGCATGCACCATTGCCCAAACGCCTACTCCGAAAGCAAATCTCCTCGACCATATGCCAATCTAGAGAACCACTCAACGCTCTCTTCCCACATCCACACGCTCGCGGACGATATTGTTCTCGCCTCCTACTTCTCACTAAACCCTCCACCCCTCCCCTCATGATCCAAAACTTCCCTCTCAAGCACAATCTCCCTCTTCCTATCCTCCCTATTCCAACTACACTTCCTATCAAACGACGGCTTCCAAGTACTAACAGGACTTGGTAATATTTCTCCAAAGCTGTTTCTCCTGCCATCGGTTCTTAGCATCTTGGGAGTCTCTTCTGTATTTGTAGACTCGGTCGAGTGGGAGGAAGGTTCGGTCGATGTAGGAGAGATGGGACTTATGATGTTTGCGGAAGCTTGGGGGTTCGTGGAGTTGGAGACTGAGTTGGAGGTTTTTGAGAAGGGGTTTGTGAGGATAGGTGGTGTGTTATGTTCTGGTGAGGCCATTGTGTTTATGTATTTGCTTGTTCGTGTGACTTCGACAGTTTTGTTGTATGCAGATGTGATGTATTGTTCTAGACAAGAGGTAGATCATCAGCAGGTGAATCCGTACTGTATATATGGTACTCGCCACCTATTGTTCGTCATCGAGATCCAAGTGAATGAGCCTCACCTGATGATTCCGATACACCTCCGTGTGCTGATGTCCCAAGATCCAAGAATCCAATACCAATTGCTTAAATATTAGCTGCTCCAGTATGGTGGAATCGCGGAAGAATCCAGATCAGTCCCCTCAATATATAACCTGATACTCACTCCTCTTGTCACACAAGATCATCAACCTCCTGCTTTTGACTAACAGCTTCCCCTCTTCTGCACATCGGACCCTGCCTTGCATCTTCTGCCATTGAGTGTTGCCATTGGTATCTTCATCCGGGAATCCCGCAGACTGCAGACACCTCTAACATACCACATTCTAAACTCCGATCTGCCTTCCAATCACCTACCGTTATCTAGTCTCGATCCTCTTCAGACCATGGCATTGCATGTGAATCAAGACCATTCAATACTCTGTCCTAGCTGGACTTGGCCTGGCCACATAATAAGACTCGCGGCGTAGAGTGCTCTATGGACTGATGCATCGAGATCAGGCTCTTCCAAGCCGATCCCGATCATACCGTACAATCGCTGCGGAAGAAGTGGTGTGGTGTGGTGTGCTCCAGTCCAAAAGCCAAAATCATCGACCTCGCCACCGACAATTTCAGGGGTCCACCCAATCCTAGTCCAGAGCTCGCTTAGCATGTTTGCTTCTTAGTGCGGGGTCAACCTTAGCGGGGTAAGACCGCATTTCCTCCCAGCTCACATTGTTTACTTACTTTTCCATGTCAACAACCCACCACTATTATCAAAACAACAAATACACGCCGCGAGGAATGATTGAGATGCTTCATTTACTACTACTTCATATACTCCACAACGCCTGTCCACCATCCACCTCGCAATGAGCTCGAATAGCCAGGGAGCAAAACAATGACGACACCTCTCGATCTCTCCCATCGACAAACACTCTAAAAAAGGGTGTAGCCAGAATCATCCAAGCCATTCTTCAGACGACCAGTGGTGATCCAACATTTCTTCCATTCAAGGAAAATAAAATCATACGCCTCGCTATGCATGGGTATGAAAAGTATACACAACAGAAAAACCGCGGGAAAAGAGGTATCACGGCCATATAGCACGACAGATCCGGAATCCATAACAGCAGCCGTTTCGTTTCGTTCGTTCGATCTTCAAGGGGTGCGAGGACGCTTCCAGTAATATTGCTAGTAAGTGTCAGTATATTATACGGAGCGGGCTTAGGATGAGATTTACCTTGTGTTGCTTTCTGCACGCCCGCAAACTTGGTTTACGCAATCCATCAACAACAGCCGCACGTCTCTGCTCATCTCTATCTTCATCGGGGATGTAGTAGTACTCGCTCTCCAATGCCTTTCCTGCTGCATCCTTTCCTTCACGATGGATTTCTCCAATGCATGGTGCTGCGTTGAGCAGCTTGTGTAAGTCGTCCTTGGTCAGGCCTTTGTTTTCTTGTCCTTCTGAGGTGGGGTTTCGGAATTCTGCTGGGAGGTTGTTCAAGATGACCGAGAGAGGAGTCGAGGATAATCTCGAAAATGCTAATTGATTCACAACATGGTTCACGATAGGAACAGTATCAGCCTCGTTAGTGGACTCGGAGAGGGATCGGCCTGGAAGGGAAGGTCTGCGCTTTGCCGGAGATGGACTCGAATCACGTCGAGAGAGTTCTGGGCTGCCGACTGTTGTGAAAGATGCCATGCGGGCGGAGATGTTTGCGCCAAATGGTCCGAAGGAGTGTACGAGGGGATCATTCTCTTCATCGGGGTCATCTTCGGGTTCGCTGAGATCACTCGACTGACTCTCCATTGACGCGGCGAACGATGTGGCAGCTTGGGTTGTTGCGAACGAAGCATTGACATCCAGCTCTTCTTCCGCCGGCGATGGCGCATCCTCATATACCTTGACAGGCTCCGGCTCCACAGAATCAGAGAACAGATCTGCCAAACTGCGGCTACCCGAAGCCTGAGAAGGACCAGCAGGGGTTGGAGAGACTGGAGACTCAATTCGTTGTCCACGTCGCAAAGGACTCGATTCGATAGCCTGCCCACGAGCATTGACTGCAGAAAGACGACCGCTCGGCGAACACTCATCATCCCAAGACTCAATCGAAGCTTTTCGTTCCCTATCCGGCCATGAGATTCGCACACGAGCGTCCTGTACATCGAGCATGATCTCTGCGAACTCCGTCTCCGATGTGAAAGTATCGTCCTTTGCCAACTCCCAAGTTCTGTTCTGACAGTGTAGCTTCAATCCGTTCCAACCCTTGCACTTGATCTCAACCTTGTTCGGCTCGAGTGGGACCGATGCAGCGATATACCGAGCTTCGACGTGGACGCGAGAGATGAGGCGGTTGGCGGACAATTGGTAGTCGGAGGAATTGCTCGATCTGCCCATCCTGAGGGTATCCCCATTCTCGGAAAGTGTGATTGAGGGAACAGAGGAGAGAGGAGCGCGTTCCGAGATCGAGGATTGTGTTCGGTGTAAACCCGGTCTTGCGCGAACTTGAGGAGGGGAGGAGGAAAGGATACCAGTCGTAGAGGTAGGAATTGGAGTGGGATACTTCGCATAAGCATGTTCGCGTTGAGAGGGAGAGATACGGGCTTGTCTCTTGGAAGGTCGAGGGTATCCCGGGCTCGAGGAGAAAGGCTCGAACGCGGGCAACAATGAGGGAGCAGGACGCTTTTTACCTGTTGGAGAAGGCTGAGTAGGTTGAGAATTGATCTTTCCCGGAGAAGAATCCATCATGGCAGACATCTACCGGTGTTCCCTCGTAGAAGACCTTTTTTCCCCAACGTGGAGAAGCCAGACCGCGTAGAAGGACGCGACTGATACCACTCTTGATATTGACCTGAAAGGCGACCTTGGAGAAAGTTTCGGAGTCGGCGACGAACGTGAAGGAAAGGTTGGAGAGTAGGTGAATTGGTGGGAAGGGCAGCGTTTTGAAGGTCAGGAACACGGTCGAGCTGTGGTTCAGACCGGAAGATTGGGTCGGGTATGTCTTGCTAGGAACGCGAGCAGGGCCAGCGCGTTGAAGGCGTTTCTCGCTTAAGTTATTCTGCCCGCAATGTGCAAAAGTTATGAATGACGTGCATTTTGACAGGACGAATCCTTGAAGACGACAAACTGTAGAGATTTGAATTCAATTTTGCAGTTCTTCTCATATTAGTATCTATGTACATTTTCAATTGTAAGTAATTATTTTCTCAATGTCGGTCCCTTCTTCAGTCGCGTGGTCGTGGCCGCGGTCGTCCAAGCTTCTCTTACTCTTGATGGATCCCTACCCAGCCTCCTCGCTCCTCATCGCGGTCGCGAGTCTACCACGCTAGGATGATATGGGTATGCACATCTTTTGAGCCTACGGCGCCTATGAGACAAATCGGGTCTCGTACGGCAGCAGAAATTGAGAAAGTCCGAGGTCATCGGCCCACTTGCAACTGGAAGGATTTTTCTTATGATGAGGAGAGGAGTTTGCTTGCATTGGTGAGGGTAAGCTTAATGTACGTTTTTGAATTGTGATGAGGGCGGTGTGACAGTGAGGGTTGAGTGTTGGAGGTAGTTCCGGACATTGGGGAAAGGACTTGCGAGACTGGTAGCTTTGACGGACATTGGTGGATGTTCAATTGAAGAGCCTCATGTTCAAATAAGTTTTCATAATATATACAGCCAGTGAATCCAATCGATTCCAGTTTCCAATTGAAGAAAGCATCCAATGACCTAAACTGGTTAGGCTGGTATCGGCGTTTTCGAACAACTTTACCGACGCCTCTAAAAATTTCAGATATCGATCCGAAAACTTTGGCGGGACAATCGCAATCGCAGATTTCACCGCGAACTCACCCCATCACCAACTGTACAATATCCGCCTTCAAGGATTCTTGTATTGAAGATGGCACCAGCTTCGACAGCACTTACCACGAAAGTGGAGAGTGGTTCTCCGTATCAATTGAGCAGCGAGCAGGTAGATTTCCCACAGCTCAATTCTCTGCGCAAAGCTAATATTATTGCAGACTCTCAAAGCCTCCAAAGCTCTATTAGCACACATCAAATCTTTCTCTACCGAAGCTTCGAAAGCGACTGGCAAGCAATCCTTACTACCAGGCGACGAGGACGAAGAAGAAGAAACCGACGACTCCCTCTCCACCCCCATCTGGCTAATCCTCACAACCAAAAAACACATCACAGACACCAAACGACTAAAACCCTCCCGAATCGCCGTCCCGCACTCTATCAACACCTCTTCCTCATCAACAATCTGTCTCATCACCGCCGATCCCCAACGCACATACAAAGACATAATCTCCTCCCCCGCATTTCCCTCTGTCCTCCGAGACAGGATATCCAAAGTAACGAGCGTGAGTAAGATCAAGAAGAAATGGAGCCAGTACGAACAACAGCGCAAGTTACTCGCGGAACATGATATCTTCCTCGCGGATGATAGGGTGATTGTTAGTTTGCCGAAGTTGTTGGGGAAGACGTTTTACAAGAGTACTGCGAAACGCCCTGTTCCGATTGTTATCTCTGCTCCGGCGCCAAAGAGTGATGGGAAAAGAATCGCGCGCGGGAGAGAGGAGAAGGGGAATAGAGGGGCTGCGACAGCGCAGCAGATTGCGGGGGAGATAGAGAAGGCGCTAGGTTGTGTGTTGGTTCACCTTAGTCCTTCTACACAAACAGCCATAAAAGTCGGGTATGCGAATTGGAGTCCGGAGAAGTTGGCCGAGAATATCGAGGCTGTGACGAGGGAGGTTGTGGAGAGGTTTGTGCCGAAGAAGTGGAGGGGTGTGAGGGGGGTGCATGTTAAGGGGCCTGAGACGGCGGCGTTGCCGATTTGGTTGGCTGATGAGTTGTGGGTTGATGAAGGGGATGTGTTGGGTGAGGAGGAGGCAAGAGCTATTGAGGAGAAGAAGGCGAAGGCTAATGTTGGGAAGAAGAGGAAGAGTAAGGCGCTTGAGGGCCCTCCGGTTGAGGTTGAGGGTGCGGTAGAAGAGGGAAAGAAAAACAAGAAGCAGAAGGTGTTGAAGGAGAGTAACGATGATAAACTCGACCAGGAAATCGCGGCACGAAAGGAGAAGCTGAGGAAGCAGAAGGAAGAGGCCTCGAAGGATGTCGTGGATGATGTCCCCAAGGCGAGTAAGAAGGTCGAGGAGGGTACGAAGTTGAAGAAGAAGAAGAGTAAGAGTGTTCTTGCTTAGGTTGATGTTTTGAGGTGGTGGTGGATGGCTTCACATCGATACACATCATTGTCTTGTCTGGCTATTGTTTCAACTCACCAAGGAAACGCTTTCTTAGGTGAGCCGAAAGGACATCATTGCGAAAAGAGCTGTCTTCTCATGGCATAGAGCAGAAAATGCACATCGGCGTCTGTGGTGTGAAGGAGTTGTGGTAAAATGTACTTGGGTCTGGCTGGTAGCTACTTCTTGCTACCTGTAGTCGAATATACAAACTTGTTGGCTACATAGAATTCCTCTAAAAGTGCGATTCGGATTTGGGATCCGAGAGTGTGAATATGCTTTGAAAGTTTTGTTTTGGTCTCAGTGAGATAGGAGATTCTGATGATAGCACTAGAATGAACGGAGGACATTGTATGGAGGACTACCTGGACTTCAAACTTATTTCAAGTTTATTCTGTGTTGGAACACAATCCTTAATCCAAAATCCTTAACGCCGCAGTTGGCAACTCATAATACACATCATACACTTCTTTCCACCCCTCTCTTGCACTTTTCATCCCATCCCTCACAAATCCTCCCTCCAAGCCACACTCTCAAACTTCTTCCCCTCCGGACCGTAATACGTCTTGAACACATTCTTCAGCTCCTTATCACTCAAACTCATATGTTTCCCAGGCGTACTCTTAAATTCCAACGCGCCCTTCCCATCTAGTCCCTTCAATCCAATCCAATCCTCATTATATATCTCTCTATCCCTCAAGTCCGTAACATCCGTCCCATTAACCTCCGCGAACCATCCACTTTCTTTAGGATGCACCGTCTCATCGTCTTCGAAGATGTACATTACGAACTTTTTTAGAGTTTGGAGGTTGGTTTTGTATGTTTGGTTCTTGAGTTCGCGCTCGTTATTGATGTCGGCTAGGAAATTGGAGTAGAGGAGGTAATCTTCTAGTTGTTCTGGATCGCGGAAGTATTGGGCGGGGACGAGACGGGATTGGACGAATGTGCTCCAGGTGTTTGAGCGGAGGAGGCCTTGGGCTCCTTTGCAGAGCCAGTCTGTTGCGCCGCAGGATTGGAAAGAGGATATGCCGTTGTGTTGGGAGCCGAATGTTACTAGACTTCGAACAGGAGGATTGTTGCAACGTTCGACATAGCCGCGAAGGAATTGGCCGCCTTGAGAGAATCCTAGTGCGTCGATGGCGGGAGCGGTGGAGAGGATGGGATGGGCTGCGATGTCTGAGCATACTTTTTCCATCTGCAAGGTGAGGTTTCCGAAGAAGGTCGCGGAACGGTCGGCTGAGGCGTCTTCGTCGATACGGATCATGTAGACTAAGGTTCCTGGGTTTGTTTCTTCGGCGAGGTCGGCGACTGAAGCAAGGCCTTCTGCTGCATACTTTAGAAGTTAGTGGCGTTCGTATATAGGATGCTATGGGATAGTACTTACATTATCACCGAGTCCATGCCAGATGATGAGAGGGAGGGGAGTATCGTCTTCATCGTTTGAAGTCTTTCGAAAGGGTTTATGGAGAGGTAAGATGCTTGCTTGAATGAGAGGGATGATAGAAACAAATGAGATAAACTTTGAGAGTGGTGCCATGATGGCTATTGCGATGTTGTACAGTAGTTGTTGATGTTAGATGGAGGAGGCTGGCGTCTGTTGTGGCGATAACGATAAAGCCCACTAGTTGTGCAAGGCTGAGGCTTGAATCTCAACACGACGCTTGATAGAAAAGGAAAGAAGGAAAGAACGAGGGATAAACTTTGACGATACCAATATCTCGAGGAAACTGCTATTATGGATGTTTCAATCTTTCACGTACGGTCCAAGACCAACTATATGTATTGTACTCGTTCAAGATGCCCCTCCAAGATAACGGAAGGATGAGATTATGGTACGAACCTTCTCAACATGACTTCCACCTACGCCCATTTGTCGTGGATGATGATAGTTCTGAGAGCTCCAATGAGCCTGAGAGCGTATCGACAACTTCCACCACCAGATCTGAAATCGCAGCACAAATCGAAACGGAACTCGAATCTCTAGCCTTGGCCGAGCAGAACGCTAGCGGACCATTCTCCACGGCTTCGTTAGTTCGACGCCCTGTTGGTTTTCAGCCTCGACAACTGATTCCCTCCTCCACGCCTTTTCCATCTCACGGTCATCCCATTCCTGTACTGTCGCAGATAGGTCGGCAACCTCGAGTCTGGAAAGGAAGTCAGGTTCTCAACGCGATGGCACCTCAAGTTCCAAATCCGGGACCGCATCCTTCATTTATTCATATTGCGCAGCAATATGTCTTCCAGCAGCAGATTCAGAATAATCTGATATCCACCGGCACGAACCCAACACGAGAAGATACCAATCGCTTACAGGGCGTGCAATGGATCAATGAGACTAGGACAGTTTTGCAGCTGTACGTATCTTTTTCTGGCCTAGATATGAATTCACTGACATTTTCCAGGCCTGTTCGGACATTCTGTACAGCGGTCTTCTACTACCATAAATTTCGATTAGTGCACAAGGATAATGAATTCCAATGGGTTGATGCTGCTGCAGCGGCTCTACTCACGGCATGCAAGATTGAGGATACTCTGAAGAAGTCGAGGGAAATACTGGCGGCTGCACATAACTCGAAGGTTTCTGCTTCAGAGTATATGAGTTCAGATGACAGTGTAAGTGTGCCACAACACACTGGGCGAGATTTGTGCTGACGGTGTCCTAGCACTTCGACAATACCTCCAAGATTGTTATTGGTCTCGAACGTCTCATGCTCGAAGCCTCAGGATTTGATTTTCGAGTTCGATACCCCCACAAACACCTCATCAAGCTTGGTCGTGAAGCTGGACTCGACAAAGATGTCACTAGGGTTGGCTATAACATGATGATCGACCTATACCGAACATTTTGCCCACTCAAGCAGTCCTGTGCGGCCATGTCCTTTGCTTGCCTCGAACTCGCTACGATGATACTAGAGAAGCAGAAGGATAGGATCAATGGACCAAGCGCTCCACAATACAAAAAATGGCGTGTACGAAGGGCAGAGGTTTTAGAGACAATACTCGATCTGCTGGACCTATATACTCATCATCAAAAGGCTTCTATTGTTGGACCAGGACATACTATGGATAAGTTCATCGAGATGAAGATCAAGGCAAATGAGGAGGCAGGTGGAGATAAGTTCTCGAATAGGTATACTGAATATCACGATACGCCCAAAACGAACGGTTTCAACAAGAATATTAAGACACCAAAGACTCCAGTCACTCCAGCCAGTCCAGCAGATATGCGTACGAATGGAAACGTCGCGTCTCCAGCAACTCTCAGCCCTCGTTCTTCCGGGTCAGGAAGAAAGGGAATCGGTGCAAGAGGTCAAGATGGAACGGTTCGATTCATGCTGGATGCTGAACAAGCAAAGGAGGAACAAGCGATGACGGAGAGATACTTCAAGGAAGAATATGAAGAGTATGAGATAGAAGTTGAGGAACCGATCAAGCAGGAGAGGAAAGATAGAGGTCCAGGACCGCATGGACCTTATCAACGGAATGGCCGAGATGATAGGCCGCCTTTCCATCAGAACAAACGAATCAGGCGGTAGACAAAGAGCATTGTTTGGCGTTGGGCGCATATCTGTAGAATACAATGGGGCATGGTATCTGGGAGACATGTGAGCAAAGGTATCAAGCATATGGCGTTCAGGGATGATACCACTACTACCAGACACCCATGCAGCTGAAGCATACAGATGTTCTGCTACATTATTGGGAGTCTGATTCCCTATCAATTCCGCATCTTCGCCCAGATCTTATGTGCTCAACTATGACATGCCTGACTGGATCTCCAAATGCTTGACCAACTTAACAAACACTTAATGTGGGACAGCCTTGCTAACAAACATTCTTGATTCGATGAGAGATGCCCCCTTCGATGGTAACAAGACCCTTGTTTCCCCCTAGCATGTGATGATCGCTGGTGGTACAGGTAGTTCCTCGCTTCCCAGCCACAGTGCGATGACGATGACGGAGTCAGAAACAGCCAAAACGAGAAGCACGAAAAGGCGATGTGGCTTTAACGGGGAAAAATCAAGGCAGGAGTACGTCTAGGGAGATAGCTGATCGAATTTATATCTTCGTCCGATACTGGTTCTTATTGTTCCTTCATAATAATTAATCGATTGTCTGTGATCGTGCGAGCAAACATCCATATTGTGGGTTGATTCCCTTCCCTTCAGCTGTGACGGATCGCTTGTGACGTCTGCAAGGATCGAGCTAACCAGCCTTTCTCAGAGCTTCCTTCGCACCACCACCAACTTTCTCCTTCCGCACACGACACCAAACCACATCTTCTCGACGCGCAACTCCAGAGACACTCTGGAAAACTTGCAGATACATTAAGCTCTCCTCTTCACGAGTATCAGTCCCATTCAACATCAACAATGGCTCCCCCGCCATCTGCGTCTCTGCCTCTGCAGCAGCGCCTGCTTCAGCTTGCGCAGACTCTACAATGTAAGAACATGTCTCAAACTCGAGCTCACCACATATGCTGATACTCATTCTAGTCGCTTGGTTTGTCGGGTACGTCTATATTCATTCCAGCTCCCAATCACCTACTTCTAAACACCTATCTGGCGCGATGTCCCGACTTCCGGGGTAGACCATTGTCCACCTGGTTGCAAATCATAACAGAAGGGTTCATGCAGGGCACTAACAATATACAAATAGACATCTGACTCTCCTCTTCTGTATCTCTCGATATGGGCTCTCCTACATTACTCTCAACTACTACTCGAGGTGGGCACGATTCTCATACCGCACCGCCTTTGTCTCCGCAGCGGTGACCTACGGTATTGTGGTCTACAAGGCTTTCCGTGCTCGCTCAAGACCTGGTGCAAAGGCTCCATCCAGCCCTCTCGCTATTGCCTCTGATGAGAACGTTCAATACCTTGGTAAGTGTCCTCTCGGCCTCCCCCACCCTGTCAATTTCTGCGGCTGAAGCTAACCCCACCAAGCCATGGCCCTCGTCTGGCTCTTCGCTCCCCAATACCCTCTCGCCATGCTCCCATTCGGCGTCTACTCCGTCTTCCACGTCGCGACCTACACCCGCACAAACCTCATCCCTACCATCCAACCTGCTCAACCAATTGCTCCTGTAGCCGGCGCCTCCCCATCCGCAAAGCCAGCTACCAAGGCCAACCCATACGCTGACATGATTGGCAAGTTCGTCAAGGAATACTATGATGCTTCTATGGGTCTCGTTGCTATCCTTGAGATTCTTCTTTGGGGTCGTCTTCTCCTCTCTGCTATTACCTTCCAATCCCGCAGCTGGATCTTGATCGCTGTCTACACCGCCTTCCTCCGTGCTCGATTCGCCCAATCTACCTTCGTTCAAGGTCAATTCAGACAATTGGAGGCTCGAATTGATAGCTTGGTTGGAGGTCAGAGCACACCACCGGCTGCTAGAACCGCCTGGGATAGTGTCAAGGGTGGTGCCCGGACATTCCACAATGCCACCGATATTGGCAAGTACGTGTCTGGTGCTCCAGCTCAGAAGAAGGCCTCTTAAGCTTTCGTATCATGACAAGGAACGAGATCCGGATATGCCGACTCATATGTGTAGGTGAAGCGCATACAAGTCACAGGCAGCAGATGGAATATTTACGAAGGCAAAGTGGGAGAAGGGATGAGAAAAGTACATCGATTTGGGAGGGGATAAGGAGATGAGCTTGGGATGAAGGAAGTGGATGGCGAAAGTTTCCTGATTCTATAATCATAGCGGTCTGGCCTTTCCTTCTGGAATTTTACATATCAATGGACGCGTGCGTGGTTTTTCTGGGAGTGCGTGCGTATGGTGGATCGTTAGGTGCTAGAGTGTATTCGTAGGAGTGTGGTTTATGGCAGGCTTTTTCCTCGTGCTAATCGTGTGACTCTTGAAAGACCGGTGCCTTTTTCTTTTCATGTTTGTGTAGTCAGAGAAAATGATTGTGAGTGGTGTAGTTATGCGAGCTAGTCTTGCTTGGTGATTGTGGGCTTATATGTACTTTTTCTTATTTACTTAGTTCTGCCACATTTCTTCCCTCCTTCCAATGCTACGGCACAGGTTACCAAAACGATGTCGAGGCCCCTCCTAATCGAAATAGAAGGCTTGCCGACCAACCGTAAGGAACGATCGAGGGTTCCTTGACCTTCTCGGTGTCTGTATGCTCTTTCCCCCAAACTCTCTTCTCTTCTCTTGTTCTCGGTTTCAAAGGGACGTGTTTGTGCATTTCACCTGTCTCGGCCTCTGAGTTTCATGTTGTTGGTTGTTACCTCGGGAATTGTTTGTTGTGAGTTTTGATTTATTCCTACGCTGTGAGGATGCTTGCCAAGTTCCTTCTATGGACATAGCCCAAGTAGCGCCATTACTGGAACGCCAGGACTGACCGGGTTGTATTGCAATCCAGGAAACACATGGCATAGTAGTTTTGACCGGAAGTTGCTGCTCTGAGCTCTGATTGCTTGTATAGTCATTTGGATATGCGTCTGTGTTTGTCTGCCTAGATACTATCTAACTTCCAAAACAGAGCTTATATCAAGGTCTTAAATTCTCAGTTGTTCTTGGGTTGTTCCTCTCACCCGCTGAATGTTTAGGGTGATTAAACCTTAAACCTTGGGAATAGGTTTTCATAAGAGTACTCCCTCACCATTGTCCTCCAGGTATATGTATCTGATTTATTCTTCTATTTTCAAGTCCCTTTATTTTTCTTGGACTTTGGTATAAATATATTACTCACCAAAGTCTTCAATAACATCTTGCAATGCTATTATAACAGCTCAAATTAACCCAAGCCTCAGATATAAGAGGAACAAATTTACTTAGAAATTTTCTTGCTAGACCTCATCTTCTTTGCCTTGGAATCTCGTCCATTGCTTTCCGAACAAAACCATTCCAGCACTTCACCATTACAATATCATCTCCTGCAACCAAATTTTCCATTGTTTTCCAGATCTTACCACCACCCTTTACTTCGGGACCCAGCAAGTCGAATACCAAAAAGCCCTCAAGCAGTAAGCGCTTTCATGTCGAGGTCCGCATTGCCACGACCGATGACGAGGAAATCGAAGGACGAACCATCAACGCTGGTAACCGAGTCCCGGGGTCTTGTCAAAATTGGAGTCTTGCTCGTTTACTGTTTGATTCTGGAGTGTTTGACTTATTGGCAGTCATTGACAGCGTACAGGATAGTAAGATACTTCACTGAAATAAATGTCTACCATTGTGAAGCACGTGGCGCCTTCCTGACCAAGCTAGGACAACAGGAGCGGGAAGTTAGCATTGTGCTGTATTTAATGCCGCTCTACCCATGGCCTTCCATTGTCAATGGCCTCGTCAACCAGGGTCCTTTCCGGAACACGTTCCACACCTTCTGTTGGAGGTTCTCTTACTGTAAAACCCGGCCTGATTTGTCTTGTTCTTAACTTTTTTCCGACACTCTTTCACAACGTCGATCTTGCTTGGCTCACTCGACAGCTCTCATCAACGACAGACCTTTGCTCCGATTCTACTTACTACAACGTTGCTTTCAGTTCTCTTCGAGACAGCATCAAGTTTGCTTGTCTGACAGGGTCTCCTTGCCACCATCGATCTCTCATTCTTGCACACGCCCTCTCCAGCCCGTCCACTCAAACGACAGACCGATCTTGCTCATCATTGCCAACAACAACAATGGCATCCCGTACGACAACTCATCGCCACAGACGGAGTCCCTACACCTATCACACACCTCGATCTGCGGGTCTTATCTCTGGAGACTCGTTCTGGCAAGAAAAGCAGAGAAGGAAGTTGGCAGAGGCTCTGAAGGTTGAGGTCGTTATTCCTGTTCATGATGGAAATGGTATGTTTGAATTCTTTATTTCTTTCAGTCAAGATTGAACTAAAAGAAGAAACGGAGTGGAGATCGATCGATGTTGACGGTCTGCCATATGGACATCCTTCCATCTCCAGAGTCTCGGTCAAGTCACGTGCGGGACTCCACGAGTGAGGATTGTGGTGTCGCAGTCCGGACGCTCTTAGTTTTCTTTCTTTTTGATTTTCGTACGACTAGATTGACACTAAACTCTCAGCAAACAAGAACACAAGAACCGAAGACGTCGAAGTTAAGATGAAATTCGACACCGATGACATGGCATCCCCCTCAACCGAGCATAGCGGCCGCCTCGCCTCACCTCCCCCTTTCTACGAATCGGTCCCAATAATCATTATGTCTCTCGACGGCGAACAAGCATACAAACACAGTCCTGTCATCCGCCACCATTGTCGCACCGCGGACTACAAGGATGAGAGGAGACAATTTCATATCAGCGCGCTCCTGGGTGAAGGTTGGGAGGTGTTTGAAGAGAGTATGTTGGGTGGTAACATGGAGCAGTTGTGGAGTTGGTTTGGGGATTGTCTTGGGAGGTGGTTTGATGAGGAGAGGGGGGATGGTGTTTTTGAGGGTGTTGTGTGGGGGATTAAGAGGGGTGGGAAGATGAAGGAGGGTGAGGGGGTGGGTTTCGTTGATTTGTGGAGGTTGGCGGAGCGGTTGGTGAGTTGAAGCTCCTTCCTTGGGGAGAGATGTTGGGATGTTTGAAGAATCTAGAATGATGCTAATGTTTATGATAGGGAGTCAAGAAGATCGCAAACAGAGCAGCGAGACTTCTTGCTGGTGGAAGATATGATACTGTTTTGAACGAGTGGTATTACATCGATATTACAACCCCCAATGACGAAGAAGAAGATGTCGAAGAGGATGACGAAGATGAAGATATGAGTCAATCGGTCTTCTGTAAATCCGACTTTGTCTCACCACGTCTACCTTCTCCTTCTCGGAAACGCAAACGCACATCTTTCATTGCTCCGAGGGAGTTTGATTTTGTTGATAGCAAGCTTATTCGGGAAGTTTGGAATCACTGCAAGTTTTCTATCAACATCAAATCTGGAGAGAAGAGCAAACTTCTTGAGTTCTTGATTGATAGTCTTATCTTCAAAGATTTGATCATATTCAATGACGAGCATGAGCAGGGAGGATTGGGTCTTGTTCTCTCTGAGTTGTTGGGTGAGGGAGGTGATCTTGCTGTTGAGATAGGACGGAGAATCTGGGGTGCTGGGAAGTTGGCTGGTGAGGATGATGAGGAGGTGAGGATATGTCCTTGGGTGGGGGAGGGGATTGAAAAGTATCTGGCTGAGGATGAGGGAGAAGATGATCGGGAGAGTGGCGAGAGTCAGGATGAGGACTGAAATGGGTAGAGGGTGGAAGTTGGTGGAGAGGAGGTTTCTCCTTCTTTCCCTTCTATGAAATCTTGTAATAATGGTGGAGGTCAGATCTGAGATTGTAGGAGAGGCAAAGGGGTATCCACGAAGCGAGAATGTACGTAGCGAAAACCCTATCTACCACGCTAACGAAGCGAGATTTTCGCTTCGAGAGCAAGCCAGAGACAAAAGATACCAACTCTTGCTCACATCTGTCATTCACTTCCTCCCATGTTCACCTCAGACACTTGTCAAGTTGCAGTGAACACCCAGACCCGCTTATCATGGCTCCGCTTTTTATGCAAGGCTCTTTCACCTCCCAACTCCCAACTCCCATCCTTCTTTCCACCTCAACATTTCAACTACCACGACATTTGGGATCACAACCTGATCTACGAAGGCAAAACGATCTTTCACGAATTGCTTCTTTGCACAGGAGAGGTTATTAGTGAGCGTTGCGACGATAGCAGTTGAGTGTTTTTCGATTCTCTCAGTATTCGATGAGGCTTGGGAGTTAGATCTGAGGTGGCGAATGGTGAGTCGACTTCTACCCCTCGTCTCGTTTTGTCTGCATGCTTACTTTTTTCTCAGGGCATTTCATACATGGAAGTCGACAGTTAGAGACTGTTCTTTATTTAAGAGAATTGCAAGAATTGATTGAAGATAGTCCTAACGATAGCTGGACAGGAATTCTCAAGACGCACTATTAGTGATAGTTGCGACGATAGCAGGTGAGCGTTTTTTCCATCTTCTCACGATTCGACGAGGCTTTGAGCTTTAGATCTGGAGAGATCGAATGGTGAGTCGACTTCCTGCCCCTCTGTCTTTCTCCATCCTGACCTGTGCCTTAGCCCATCTCTACACACAATACAACAAGCAGAGACTTGGTTCATCAAGAAGAATTGCAAAAGCAATTGGCGATAGTCCTGACCATAGTTCTGACGATAGTCCTGACGATAGCTGGACAGGAATTCTCGATCTTCTCACGATTCAACGAGGCTTTGAGATTTAGATCTGCGACAGCGAATGGTGAGTCGACTTCCTCCCATCACAGTGGTTCTTTATCCTGACTTGGGTCCCAGACCATCTCTACACGATAGGTAACAATCTACAACTGTTCTTTGCTTAGCAGACAGAGTTGACGATAGAGTTGACGATAGCCTTGACGATAGCCTTGACGATAGACTTGACGATAGGAGGAGCGTCCTTTGCGATTATCTCACGATTCGCGGAATTTGAAGATCCAGATCTAAGGCAACGAAAGGTGAGTCGACTTTTTCATTACATACACTTGTCCAACGGAAAGTCAGTCGACTTTTTCGTACCATACTATGGTCGAACGAAAACTGAACCGACTTTCCTCAGTCCATATACACAATATGACACCCAACCTCTTTCCTCTGCTCACTGTTTTCTGTTCAGGAAAGACAACTGCTAACTGTCTGATTATAGCAACAGAAGCATTCCGTCTTGTCCTACTTCAAGTTTCCACAATTCAACGGAAGGTGAGTCGACGATAGGACAGCCATCCTTGATCACTTCACCTGGACGAAATTCAATGTTCACGCATGCTACACTCTGAAGTAAAAGGAGTGTCCAACCCTCTTTATCTGCACGCCCAGTCTTCACAAGAAATTTGGCAGTCTTGGTAGTCTGCAAGACTGCAATTGTTCGTTGTTCAGGGGTTGATGGCTGACAATAGCCTTAGCGAAATTGAGCGACAATTCTCAGTCTAAATCGACGAAATCCAGAGTCCAAATTCAAACCAACGGAAGGTGAGATCAACTTTCAAGCTATGTCCAGATCTCTATCAACATCTCTGCTAATGACTGAACCCAGATACTACTCAACCATCTTCACCATGCCAGGAACTAGAGTCATCAACCAGCTCAGTGCTGAGGAGCTTAAGAAGTACGTCATCGACCATCTTTCAGTTCCATATTCTAAACATGGAACCAGGATGCCTACCTCCGGTCTCATTCAGGTGCAATGCACTGTCTACGATGATAAGATGGCGAATCCACAAAGCAAGCTTATCTATCTACCTGAGGTCTTGGCCTGTGCCATTTCTTCGCGCTTCAAACATCTTTGTGAAGACACCAACGAGGTAAGCTTATTCCATGCTATGATGAGACTTTGATTGCCGAAGATCCCCCGGAGTTCTACCGGGACAGCATTCTCTTCACAATTTGCAGCTCTTTACAAGTGCTAATTGTTCGCTTAGAGAACTTTCTTCATCGATGAAGTCCTGTCCGAGCACCATGCCGTGGTTGAGGGTCGTTTCGACTGCGAGGGTGAAGGCATCTATCACTACATGTGTCTCTTCCAAAAGTGGCTCTACGGTGCGGACATCTCCAAGGAACCAGGATACTGCTACAACCGATGGTACATGGGCCAGATGCTAGGATGTCCTCTCTTTCAGAACGAAGCCATGAACCTCCTGTGCTCGACTGCCAAAATGGAGAAGAAGCGTCTTGGTGACATGTTGATCGATGAATACGATTTTGATACCCTCCAGACTGTTTGGAAGCAAGCGGACTTTGGACCAGATGCTGTCATGGGTTATGGTGCAGGTGCAGGACATCATGTCTATTGGGAGAACAAGAAGATGTTGAAGTTCATCCTTGATGTCTTTGCGTTTGTGGGTTCCAAGCATACTACCGTTGCCAAGGTTCTCGTCAAGGGTGGTACTCGTGCTATTCATCTTGCTCGGGCCATTGAGGAACTTGCTCACGGTGGTGGTATTCACGGTACGCCTTGGGAGGGTGCTCCATGGGAGGAGGAGAATATTCACAAGTACCTCGTGAAGGAGACCAAGATTGAGATTGCTGGTCAAGAGCAAGCTCCAGCTGAAGCTCAAAATCAAATCGTCCGCTACGACGGAGGTTCTGGTTCCTCGGAGCCAAGAGGCCTCAAGAGAAAGTTGGACATCTTTGAGGAGGATGAGTAGTGGGATTCGTCATACGCCCTGGCTTTCTATCCTTTTCACGACCATTTCATGGGTTTGTATGAAGATTGAGAGAGCCTTCGCTTTCTATCATTTTCGCACACACTTCCTGGGTTTGCATGGAGAATGAGATGAAAGGGTGTACTTTCTTTGGCGGGCGTTTCACTCGGGTTTTGGCAAGATTCAAGCATAACTTGAGCTGGTGGTACGGACATTAATCAGATATACTTAGCAAAAGGATCGACCAAATTTCCGGGTTCATGGCAGAACTGGAGATTTGAAGAATAATGCGAATTTGATGAACACTTTGCAACATCACTGTTTGAATGGTGATACTTGTTGATATTCAGTGAAGATCTCCTTGGTAGTGAAACAGATCTCCCATCTAGCCTTTAAATTTGCTCACGGAAAGATGGAGAGACGAGGCATAAAATAAGACAAGAGTCCAGGAGAATGGACTGAAGAGATAGAGCAGTGGGCCGGAGAGACGGAGTAGAGAGGGGACACGTTCCACTATCCTTTGGATGGAATGCACGTGAAGTTGGCAGGAAATCTGGAAAAGTCATATGAGATGCAAAGTTTGTTCACCTTCGATCACTTGCCAGATTAAGCATGTGCTAACTACGTACGACTTCAGCCTATTCCACGTACATCGTGAAGTCCCCCCCCCAACCCCTCCCATTCCCACTCATATCAAATCTACCTTTTCGACACAGCACTTTTGCGCTACGACCACAAAGATGGCGATGACCAAGTTCTCAACTGTGCAGGAGGAGGAGGAATACTTTGAGAAGTACTTGTTAGATGGGGACCTTTACGCACAAATAGAACCCGCTGACAGTCTCCAGACTCCTGAAGTCCAACACAATTCAGTTCAACTACGAAGTCGACGACCGAGATATTGGCACACGTGCTACACGGAGCCCATGGACTCATAAAAAGACCATCAATATTCCAGAGGATATCGCTACTTCCGTTTCGCACGAGTTTAGGGCTCTTCTTCAAAAGATTGAAGGACAGGAAGGGAACCACGACAAAGCTCTCGGTTTCGATTGGATGGCCATCTTTAGATTTGGCCCAAGTTCATCCGCCTATCTCATGGGTGACATCATAACCTATTGTGACAAGAAGCCTCTTCATGAGCAGTGTTTGATGTCCTTTGCTACGTGGACGTATAGCGGCAGGGTCCTCTGCTACGAGGCTGCTCATCATAAACTCTGGCGATTCGGTCAGCTTCTAGGTTCTCCACGCTTCATGAACGCAGTGATGGAAAGTCTTTGCCTGTAAGTATCAAAAAGTCTGAGTAGCCCTGGCTACATTATGAGTCTCAGGCACAATCTGATTTGTCCTGTTAGCTGAAAGTACAAGAAGTTTTCTTCTCGCCGAGCGCATTCAGATGGTACAGTCGGATAGTCGATAGGATATACAGGGGCTGAGATATAAAGGGGTAAGTTTGGTAGCTGTCTTGAAAAGCATTTGAGTTGCAACTGCAACAGACACGTGAGACCACGTGAGATTCACATGACTCCAATTCCAAGAAGCCCTTGTGGTTCAACTTCAGGACCAACGATCTCATCTGCAATCTGCGTGGTAGCATAATACTTGTCCAGGAGCGGACATCTTCAGCAGGCGAGTCGAGACATTGAGTTGATGCTTTGGAGATGATGCTGATCGTATCTGCAGCAATGGCACGTCATGATTCTGCCATCGAGATTGAGGCGCTCGATGATCTGACACAGCTCACCAATCTCGAGCCTCTTCCCGAATCTGATGCGGAACGAAATGAGCTAGAAAACGGCCCTCCCAGCCTGTTGGCAGACATGGCAAACTTCCCCGACAAGGGTACCAACCAGGTCAAACTTGCCAGAGGGTATTCTTCCCAACGCATCTTTACAGAGTCGTTGCCTAATTATGATACATTGCAGTCTCTAGTCTACCGGTTCCATCAAGATACATAACAAGAACGAAAAGGAGTACTACAAGAAGAGTTTCTACATTCCACGAGCTGCCTTGTGTTCGGTCTCTCGTCGCATGCGGGAAATGTTATCTAATGAGAAATCCTGGCCAATACTCGAACGGGATGATATCATAGAACCACGATGGCACGATATTCAATCCGAAATGTGGGACAATATGCCAGAGTTTGTCCAGTATTTCCACTCACACTACCGCGGCTTTCCCACAGGCAGCATTGTACGTCTCACAGCCGAGTGGTGTTTGGCTACCGCCTTTGATTGCTCTAAGCACCAGAATGCTATCATGAAGGATATTTTCGCTGTTGCTACCCAAGATGACGAGGAATACCGATCAAGTGGCTGCGACGAGGATATCAGGAAGGCGATGGCTCAGGATTTGTTGGAAGATTACTGCACAGTCGGATTGGAGCTACTTGAAGGAGGAGGAATGAGGAAACACAGGCTGTTCTCCTATTTCATGGACATGCTCGTGTGGGAGGGTATGCATAGCGGTCGGCAATGGTTGAAGTTGGTCGAAGGAGGTGGCCACATTGCTGCCTCCGTTGATAAAGCCCAGGTAAACGCAGCCAAAAAGCCAGCACCGAAGTTTGGACCTTGGCATATCTTCAATCAGCACAAATATCTGGTGAACGCGGTCGAGGAGGCACCAGCAGCAGCTCCAAGTCAATTAAAGCGTCAAGCGGTGGCTCCCCTCGGAAGCGCGGACAAGCGAATCAAAAACAGTGCCTAGGGATGTTCGCGACATGAAAGCTTCTGAGTGCATGTCTTTGAAATTCATTGCCGATGACTGTTGCTATGGCTGAATGGTTATATTGTTTTCTTAGAGTGCTTGGAGCTTGAGATAGACCTATTTGCATTACCACATGGTAGAGTTGCTTGAGCCTTTTCAGTAAGACGACCAATCAAATAGAGGTAACAATCAAGCATTATAGACTCTTGATGGCAACTGTGATCGCGGTGTCCAATCTGTCGTACGCTGTGTCTTTCTTTCATCACTCCCTTGATAGACCTTCTCGTACCATCGTTCCCGCTTCCCCACAAACTCTTCTCTCTTCCAACTTTCATTGTTGTCCGCATTCCATCTACACTCTTTGTACATCTTGCTCAGCCCTCGATCGATGGCGTAATCCTCTTTAGTGATCCCAAAGTCTTTCTCAATCCAGTCCCTCCACTCCGCCACCAGATTCGCTTCCTCGGGCGTGAGGTCCTCAGGAGACGCTGGTTTGAAGACTCCCCCGTGGAACTCTTCAGGCATGGAGCGCAAGTCCTTGAAATATGATGCCCATTTTGAGAAAATCTCAGCAGGGGAGAGAGCTGGCAACTTTTGGATCTCTGAGCTCGATGATACGTCGTCGTCGATGGTATACCAGGATCGTAATGTACCTGGTCGCGATTAGCGCCTCAGCTTGTTGATGTAGAAGAGGTGGTTCGAACATGATTGGACATCATAAATGAGCCATGAGCCATATAAGTTGCCCATGGTCAAAGCTACCATGCAACTTGGCAACATCATGTTTCCTTCACGTCCCTGGCATGTGGAGTCACGCGCCTCGCCCCAAAACGCCATGTCCTCGTCTCCATCGGGCCTTTGAAGATCATACTCTGGCGAGGTCAGGTATGTGAGTGGCTCTGTAGAGCTGCCTTCAAGCTGTATCTAGAACACTTTCAGAAAATGCCACTTGTGAATGCTCTCAATACGCACACCTGAACATTCTTTCGGTAGATAAGGGAGTCTTGACAGCAAATCTACGGCCTCGGGGTCATAGCCAAGATGCAAACCTAGGGAGGGATTGAAAGACGGCCCATGGGGAGGACGAAGGACGTCCGATTCATGAATGTAGCATATTTCAACAAGAAGTTGATAGAATGTGGTCAGAGCTTCGATGAGGGGTTGATGGCGATCGGATGTAACCGTCTCGCTTGATTCAGGGGTAAGTATATCTTGAGCCGCAACCGTTGAGCATGCCTTGACGCTGGACTCTATCTCCAAATTTATTCTTTCTCCAATCAAGTGATTCATAGTGTCATGTTGATTCTGATCCCGGGTCTTTCCTTAACGTCGATCGCAGTCGATTTGATACCCCACCTTTGAAAACATCTTTAGCGTTAACGACTTCGGACATCCCACTTTTGATTGAAAAGCACTTTCCTTTCCGATGCAAGCCGGCACTGAAATTCAGGAACAATTTGACTACATTCTGCTTCGATAAGAGCAACGAATTATCATCATCACTGGACGGGAAGAATCACTCTCACACCAACAACCATGAGCCCCAACCTCCCACCCTCAGGCGTGTGGTGTCCTGCAGTCACATTCTTCAACCACGCCGACGATACCCTCGATCTCGATGCCCAGAAACAATACGATGCATACCTATCAAAATCTGGCCTCGCAGGCCTCGTGATCCTCGGTACGAACGCGGAAGCTTTCTTGCTCACTCGAGAAGAACGATATGCTCTCATAGCAGCGGCACGGGAAGCGGTTGGACCAACATTCCCTATCATGGCTGGTGTTGGAGCACACTCCACGAAACAAGTCCTTGAACTGGTTGCAGATGCTGTGAAAGCAGGTGCAAATTACCTACTCATCTTACCTCCTGCTTATTTCGGCAAAGCAACATCCACAGCTGTCATCGAGAGATTTTATGCCGATGTCTCGGCTTTCTCGCCTATACCGATAGTCTTGTATAACTTCCCGGGCGTCTGCAATGGCGTCGATATGGACTCGGAACTCATCACGAGATTGGCAAAGAAGCATGATAATATCGTGGGCGTGAAGTTGACTTGTGCTTCCGTCGGCAAGATCACGAGACTCACGGCGTCGCTGCCTGCCTCTGAGTTCGCTACGTTCGGAGGACAATCTGATTTTCTGATTGGAGGCTTGTCAGTTGGCTCTGCAGGCTGTATTGCTGCGTTTGCGAATGTGTTCCCGAAGAGCTTGTCTAAGATATACTCTCTGTATAAGGATGGAAAAGTCGAGGAGGCTTTGAAGCTACATAGGATTGCTGCATTGGCTGAGAGTCCTTGTAAAGCTGGCATTGCGAGTACAAAGTATGCAGCATCTGTGTTTAGTGCGAAGGCAGCTGGGATTGAGGGTGCGGAGGAGAAGTTGAAGCCTAGGACTCCTTATGGACCGGCTTCAGATGATACGAAGAGTCATATCAAATCTGTCATGGCTGAACTTGCTGCAATAGAGGCATCGATATAGGTCAGAGGTAGAAATTCAGAAGAACCGGTGGGACTATGTCTCTTGAAGGAATTAGCCTTGGAAAATCGACGAACGTGAGATTTCGAGGACGATTGTAGCTTCTCAAAGGTGTAGTAGGTGGATTGTAAACCATGCATGTGAGTATGCCGTTGGCGACTTCTCGTAGTATGGAGGCATTTCGACCCCTCAAACAAAACTTCACATTAAACTCAACTTGGCAGCCGTTCTTGGATAAGGGCCCTGATTTTATTACGCGCAGCTCGATATCTCTTTTTATAATTGTCACGAGAAGCGAGCTGTCCATAAAAGGGAGCTAATGATTCTGAGGCCGTAGATTTGGGATTTGCCGAGCTCCTACAGACGTGGGAACCAGCCGTTTGAAGCTCCGGACTCCAACAATTCCAATTTAGAATATTCAAATGAAAAGCCGAATATTTTGATGAGCATTGAACAAATGGTGTGATACACACTGCTGGTCTATTTTGATGCAAAGGCGCTGCTGAGGATAGAGAGCGGTCTTAAGGTTGTGTGAGCGACCCTCGCTAAATTTCAGGGGCTCAGTGCGGAATTCAGTCCGTGGTTGAGCCCTTCGACGACAGAGGATAAATTCATACCAAGGGTTACTAAATACCAATACACATGGGAGTTTGCATAAGACGGGGTTACTTACCTTTCCAGTACCCTAATTGGAGAAAAGGTTCTTGATCGGTGACGCCTTCCTTTACTAGCTGTGCATCAAAAAGCTTACCCCACTTCACAAGCTATTCCGGATACGATTTCCTATTTGAGATGATTGAAGCTTCACTAATGCTAAAGGATGATATAAGATATGCTCACATCCAAACCGGCTCCCGACAACGTTCGGCAGTGGGTTTAGATATATGTCAATAAGATTGTATCCTCACCGCTCTGTTTCAATTATACTTCATCCTGTCTATCGCCGTGTTCCCACTCATCAAGATCAATTGCGAAATATATCTTGGCGAACTTTCTCCACCTAGTGATAATTGATAAAGCCATCAAATCTCATTTCTACAAGCACATACACCATGGCAACCACGACGGAGACTGCAACGATCGAAACGCTGAGCTACACACCACCAGCCTTCCTCCCACCTATCGACTCATCATACAAACCTGAAATATCTCTTACTCGCCTCCCCGCAACTGCTCCTATCGACTCCATCCTTTCAGTCATCGACCGCGACGGTGGCGTCATACTCACAGACCTCGTTACTCCAGAAGAGCTAGCAGCGATCAACGCAGATGTCGATGAATACAACAAGAGTCAGAGATCAAAGACTTTCGGCAATGCCTCTTTCGTTCCCAAGGAAACAGCTTGTGTCCCGGGTCTGGTAGGAAAGTCCCCAACCATCGCCAAGATCTGCGAGAAAGAAGTTCTGGAAGATCTTCGCAAACATATACTCACTGAGAAATGGACCAATACGATGGAAGACGTTACTCATCACCATGTTACGGAGGCGCTGTTGAGTGTTAGCATGACATTCAATATTGGCTATGGAGCGCCGAGACAGAGGTTGCATAGGGATGATAATATTCACGGCATCAGGCATGATAAGCCTTTTGTTTTGGAGAAGGCGAGTCAGTTCGCATGTTTGATTGCTGGCACCAAGACGACTAGGGAGAATGGGGCTACGAGTAAGTCTAATTTCGCTCCTCTGTCAAGAGGAAATTAGGGGCCGGGGGAGTAGCAAGTGCTTGGCATCAGGATCCATTATTTCTGTCAACTCGTCAATCTTATGCTAACCAAGCAATAGTGGTGGTCCCTGGAAGCCACAGGTGGGATGACAAGAGAGTTCCCAAAATAGAAGAGATGTGTTTTGTCGGTATGTGTGGAGTACCCCACTATCTCACATTATATTCTTTTCTTTCCAACAAGATAGTCGTACTAAGCAATATCAGAGATGGAACCAGGCTCAGCACTCGTGTTCCTGGCATCGGTCTACCACGGTGGAGGACACAATTCTGTTCCTGGCGCAGTCCGCAAAGTCCACGGGCTATTCTTCTGCAGAGGAAACTTGCGCACAGAAGAGAATCAGTTCTTGGCTGTGACGAGAAGCACGGTTCTGGGAATGACTGAGAAGATGCAAGCTCTGCTTGGATATAAGAAACCTACGACTGTGCTTGGAATTGTGGAGAATGATGATCCAATGTTGGATTTGAAGGGTGCTCTTGAGAGGGCGAGTATGTGAGAGTTTGAAACGATAGTGCTGTTGGATAGTTTCTGGGTATTAAATGGAAAACATGACAGACTTGCTACTCTTTGAGACAACTTTCAATGGAGACATGTGGGATGGACGCTGATTATTACATACTAGACATGCAACCACAAGCGCAGAAGATCCCACTGGCTAACTAACATCATGAGTGGCCGACATCCTCCTCATGATGCTAGCAAATACTTGTGATTCCACACAGGCCTGGAAAGTAAAACAAACTCAATCACTCACGGGCAACAATCATGGGATCTGACATGAATAGAAATCTTGCTTCGACAGTCTGTCCATTGTATCTACTCTGCACAACAATGACTGCCAAGTCAAGTAAATTGGCATCATGACTTGCTTATCCTCATAATCGAAACAATTCCTAGTCTTTCTTTCTCATATGACTGTGATCTTACAGTATCCCATACGTCTCTCTGTGAGTTTGAAACAACCTTGCCGCAAATTTCCGCCTGATCTAATTAGAACCGTCATAGAAAACATATGTCCCTCCTGACCTAAACTTCTCGAACCTTTCTAAGCGTCCCAGATCCATAAGACCAGTACAACTCATCTTCGTCATCAGCTTCCCTTCCAGCATTTAAAACTTTACCAGCCTATGGGGAACTCAGTGGGCCCAATTGGATAGCGGACCAGCCCTGTTCTAACATCGCTCCAGGATGCGGTCCAGTGTGGTCTCGGCCACATTTCAGTGAACTAATCTGTCCCTCAGGTGTTTTCCGTTCTCTTCTTCGTTATTCCAACTTTATACGTAGCAGCTCGGACTCTGCGGCCAACATTCTCGCGTCCCGTAGATGGTCTTCCTATTGGACGGCATTTGTATTTCAAGGAGCCCTTGGAGTAGAACGTACGAGGTTCTCCGGTGAAGGAGAAAGAAGTAGGAGTGGTCGGCGATCCGGCGTGGATGGTGAGAATGATAATGGAGGAGAAGGAGTTCGAAGCTCGCGAGCACTTGGCACCCAAGCAGAGGATTCGGGTCGTGGAGAAGGAGCTGCATGACTTAAATTCTCTTCGCTATCCTCGGACTGCTCAGACTTCCAATCCAAGTCATCTGTGTCAGGGGACGAATAGTCATCCTCATCTATAACCGGCTGCACTGACTGTTCTTCAATAGACCCATTGCCAGTGGCAAGCGCACGCTGCACCTTGAGCGTGCTCTCCGTGTCTTCGAATGGAACTAGGCCGTTGATGTACCGGTTCTCTTCTCGTTTCATAAATTGTCGGAACAGATGCTAGGAGTATGGCCAACCACGCCACGTGAACGTTGGTGTCACGTGATCCAAAACAGGTGACCCGTAACATGTGATTTGTCGCCCCCCCTCCCCCCCCCCCTCCTTCGAAGACATGTCCTCATGGCTTGTGAACCCGAAAGAACTTTCTACGCTCCTTCTCCGACATTGCCTTCGCACTGTCCAGGTACTCGTATTCATCTTCCTTATCCTCCTCCCAACACTTGATCCAATTCTCAAGTTCTTTCGGAGGGCCAGGCATATCAGGGTTCGCCAGATGAAGTCTCTGACCTTATGGGGGCAAAACTTGAAATCGTAGGCCAGGTAGTATGTTGGGTCGGGATCGAGGCCGAGCCAGTCCGCACGGTATCGGAGGTTCTTATCCTTTTCGAGTCGAACGTCAACAATCTTATGGACTTCGCACTCCTGTTCCTGGTCGACTTCCACTGCTTTGTGATCCTTATTAACTTGACCAGGCAGGTCGCCGGTGTAGAAGATCTTCTTTGTTCATTCGCCCCGCCTTGACCTCCTCTTTGTAATCGTCCAAAGCTTCTTTCTTTTTAGAGTTGGCCTCATCGAGTCTCCGGACATTCTTAGAGGTCTCCAGAAGCTTGACATCATTCCTCGTGGGATTCAAAAGATTTTCCAGACCGACATGGTTTAGATATTCCTCGACATGCTCTTTCTTAGCAGCACTCTTCTTTCTTCGGAATCCTAGCGTATCGGCATCTCCTTTGGCTTTCTCTGCCTTGCTTGCTGCTTACTGAATCTGAAAGTTGCTCCTGAGGGCCCTGGTGGGCGAGTATGTGAGACTCTGAGACTATGGTCTCGTCGGTTGCCTTTGCTATTGGCTTGTGGTCCTGAGAGGTAGAATATCGTCTGTCCTTTATTCTTCAAGGTATTTTGTACTTGAGATCTTGATTTTGTGTGTTAATTATTATGTACACAACGTGCTTCTGCTGTCTCACCAACATCGTCCCCATGATATCAACAAAATTGCCAAAAACCACAATTTTATTATTCAAGATGACTTGATTACAGGCACCAACCACCGATCCTAATATCAACAACATTCTTGTCCAAAAAGCCAATCCGCTGTTAACAGCCAATCAAAGTTCCAATTCTTGGAGAGATTGTGAGACAGCTAGAATTTGTCAATCTGCATCGCTGGCATCCGAATTTCCTTCCTTCCAATTCAGGTCGTCTGTGTCGTCAGAAGAGTAGTCCTCGTCCGCAGTCCGCTGCTCCTTGGCCAACTCCTGTTTGTTCACCGCAAGGAATGGAACGAGGCCCTTTTGGTATCGGCCTTCCTCTGTTACAGTGAACTCTCGGAATAGAGATGCTGGGAGCGAATCGAAGTGTGCAAAATCCGCTTCGTCCATGTCCCCAATCTTAACTTCGAGCTTGAAGCGATTCATTCTCTTGTTCTTATTACTCTTAGCCTCGACCAGTCTCCGCGGGTACTTGTATGTCTCTAGAAGCTTAACGTCGTTTCTAGAGTAGTTGTGTTCATCCTCGAAGCCACAATGGGCAAGGTACTTGTCGACTTGTTTCTTCTCATCAACCCTGCTCTGCTGGTGCTGCTTAAGATTTTTAGCCTTCTGCTTTGCTCTTGATGCATCGCTCGCTACTTGTTCCGCCGGGGCCATCTGTCTACGAGACTTTCGGCTATCCTTCGTCGTCTTCATGGTGAAAATGTGAGACGTTCTAGGACCTATCGAGTGACTAACACCGTGGCCAAAGAGGGTGTAATGCATTTGTATAACGCTTCCTGGCAGCTTTCGAAAACGTAAATTGAGGGCAGGGACAACGAACTCCGCGCCAGAAAATTTGCCAAAGCATGTCCCTCTAGCGAGCTGTCCGCGAACATCAGGATCTTTGTCAATGCTGACCTCGCTACTGCTGACGCTAACCTTCAGCGTCGAGAACTGGTACGGACTGTACCTCTTCAGAAGTCCAGCGGCAAAGAATTCATCGCGATGATCTCTAGCCTTAAGAAAGTCATCCTCAGCAATGAGACTCTGCAATATGCCCATTATAGCCTCCGCTGCAGCTGTATCCTGATCAAATTCTTCACTTGCCCTGGCTTTTTCAGCAGTTCGCTCTTTTTGTGGACCTCCTCGAAGGTCGGCGCTGGGGCCCTGGCAGTATAGAATCGAATTTGGATGATTCGGGTCATTAGAGTGACCTACCTCTGGTTGTAGACCTGGATGGAGCAGCCCGTTTGCATAACCCATTTCGACATTGTACTCGTGTTTCGCTTGATGGTAGCTGCTCCGGTGCCTTGCATCCATATTTTGCTTCTTTTTATGATAAGCAGGAAAGACTGCCTGGTACTTCTCATCAGCCTCGCGGCTGATGTCTTCCATTGGAAGACTAGGGGCTCCCATATTCACGTCGGCTGCGCGTTCGAATTGGAAAATGATGCATCGATCATCTCGATCCAAGATAATGAAATCACCCGTGAGGGTTGCGAGACTAACGATGTGTGGATTCCTTTGTTCGGGGGTAACATTTGGGTTCCTCTCGATGAGTTCAGCGATAGATGCGCTGTGGCATTTGTAAATCGGTATCCGCTGTAGGAACATGACCACGAGTTGAATGAACCCTTCTAGGCGTGGTTCTTCGTGCTCTGAGAGATTTGGATCGATTTTGTCAATTGGTAGGCCTTGATTTCCTGGTTAGTATCTACTCTAGATCTTTTGAGCAAGGGCAAGAGCAAGTTTACCATCTGCGAGCCGAAGTTCCTTCCACAGCTTGAATATCTCGTCGTACCTGTATCGGAGGCGCTGATTCTGGTTTTCGATGTTCGCATCAAGCTTCATTGATGCCTCTGAAACTTATTCATTCGTAGGGCGCGTGAACGTTTCTGGATGAAGCCTCTCCAATGGCATCCCCTCTATCTTCTCGGCGATGTATTTGTCCCAGTCGATGAACCTACTGGGGTCCATCACGAACTTTGTCGGAAGTGTAGAAAAAGACATCCTGATGAGGCCTGTCGATTGTCGTAGACGTGAAGGTGCCTTCTCAAGTGTAATCTAGATCCTTGAACCAAGTTGGTCTGAGCCTCGCTAGCAGTATGTGCTTTTGCGGATGGGGGTAGACTCAGGAGGGAATCAGTGGTTATCATAGAAAAAGGTGTCGTCAGCTCTCGTTCTGGAGAAACTCTTGTGGTCAATGGCGGCATGAGGTAGAGGTATGCGCTCAATGCTCGTGAACGAATCTACCTAGGAAGCTAAGCTAAACCGAAGCTAGTCCTCGTCCAGACGAGCCCCAATTTCCCCTGCATGTCCAGGCTGCGAACATACTGCGAGGCTGCCGTTCAAAGACTGATTTACAGGATTATGAGATGCAACACAAGTCCTGGCGCTGCAAGTCCTTCGTATCATCAGGCAAGGAGACATCTCTGGTGGGCGGGAAAGCACCAACAAGTGCAACGACGATGACCACTTCCTCCAGAGCGCACTGGCAGTTCTAGACGAGCAAAGGACTCATGGGAAGAACAGTGGTAAGATTATATTGACATATAAAGGTACACACGCGCATAGAAGCGTGCTCTACAAGTTCAAGTGAACGTTTGAAGCCGGGGAGAGAATGCTGCATTAGATTTAAGTGCCAGTCTAGTTTGCTCCCTAGACATGGAAACAGTTTTCTGGTTTCACCACAGATTTACTTTTGCTACATATTCATACATTGAACACTGTGCCACTGAGCAGCGGGCACATCAGCTGTCGTCTCAAATGGCTTGTTTGTCGGTAACTTGTGGTGCTTGGGGCAGCTAGCATTTGCTTCTTAGAAATTCCACAAATTACCATCTCCCTAGGTACAATCACATAAAACACTGAAGTCTTCAAAATGGCAAGTCTACTTTGAACATACTCGACTGTGCTGTCTGTCCATGTACGAAAGTACAATGTCCATGTATCTGTGTCAAGTCAGCACGTGACTATGCTCCGCCATCTCTGCTTTTTCTCTATTCTGATGTATTGGGCAACATCTGGGAGAGGACTTGATGTAAGATAAACAAAGTAAATTGATTGGTATCTGAAAAGCTCGTGACCAGCAAACTGGTAAAGTCAAACCAGGCTGAGATCAATCGGCAGCAAAGACCATACGGCTTTAAGCTCACAGGGACAGAGTCGCAAAAATTCCTGGTCCACTGACTCAGTGTTTGCTCCCAGCAGCTTTCAAGAGTAACGTGAGCGTGGGAAGAGTGATGCAATTTGACGTCCGAGCAAATGAAAACTGGCTTGCAAAATGTTCACAACATCGGAACAAGTGAAAGTTGCAGAGCTTTGCAAAGTTTGCACCCCGAGGACACTGTCCCCACTATTGAACGCAGAGTCGTCTGGAACAATCCTCGCCCACAGCTTGCTCTATATCACGGCTGAGAAGTGGAGGCTATGAGATTGGCAGACATAAATCACCTCAAGCACAGACATCACTGTTGACAAATACCTAGCGTTAGACCTGCACGTGTAGTCTTTCGGTATTTTTCGGTCCGGATTCCCCAAGACATTTCACTATGTTCACAGTCACTGAGACACTTTACAGTCACTAACGTTGACGTTGGTATCAACGACAAGTCAAGCACTTCTAAGCTCGTTTGTCACCAGCATACTTTGGTAGTACAGACTTGGAAAGGAGTCTCTGTGAGAGAGAAAAGTGTCGTTTTTGACAAGCGAAGATTAATATATCTTCATGCTGCGACTATTATATACCATCCGGGATTACCAGATTAATAATCCACTTCATTGAAATAACCTTCTTGCTTAATGTCAAGTCTTTCCGTTTGATTGATAATTAGGTGTTGTTGATATTACCCTGTCAATATCGGCACAGAGACCAGCCAACTACGCTATCCCAAATCCAGCCTAGGCTCATACCCTTACCTCAGCCACTTCTCACTCATAATTCATTCTCGTGCAACCTCAACATTGTGAGGGCTTCTCTTGGAATGCGCAACAGCTCAACATCAACCAATCTACACCTCAAAGACAGCTCGAGAGTATATGAATGTTTTCATAGGTCTACTTTCCTTTATATCTAATCGTGGAAGTAATAGGGTCATGTTCAAAGTCTGGACTGAACGACATAAGTTTATTCCCACGCGTTGCTATTCTCTTGATGCAGTTGCAAAGATACTCAATATTTCTGCAATCCGAGCCATGGTTTATGACATTTCCGACGTCTCTACGATCTTCTCATCGGTGTAGCGCTGTTACAAACATGTTTTATTACATTTTTGATGATTGGCATCTGCATCACTGGCTAATCAACGAGCAGAGCCTCCATGAGTGTTCTTCAGATGCCACCCTTCCTCTGTGACAGTCGTCCTGTTAAAAGTCTCGTTTGCTGCCAGTATTCTAAACTAATAACCTACTACCGTACCCTGGCTTCTCGTTGTCACAATACCCAACGGCGTGGATGAGAAATCGAGCTGAAAGCCAGCCAAAGCCAGCCATGCGAATGCGAGATATGAATGGTTCGGTAGCCTTCGCTTGAACTTGGAAGGTGGGAGGGGGCCTCGGTTATATAGCCTTAGCGCGCCGTCTAAAAGTGGTGAATGCGAAGCCAACTTCAACTTCGAGAACTCTGACCAAGGGTGGAGATGGACGTTCTGGCTTTCTACTATCTTGGTGGGTCTTGGCACTGTATGGGCATTCTTGATTCCTGAGACGTATCATCCCCAGATTGTACGGGCGAAGGCGAAGAAAGAGGGGAGGGAAGTGAAGAGCAGAGGACCGAAGCTGCATATCTTTCTGGTGGCGGTTGGAAGACCTCTGCATATGACTGTGATCGAGCCGGTAGGTAACTCATTTCTTTCTCAGAAACCTCTGCTGATTTATTTGCTCTATTATCAAGCAAAGTCTACAGCGTTGACACAACACAGATAGTCCTCCCCACATCACTCGTCCTTACCGCCACTCAATCCGTTGTCTTCGCTTACTACATCATCTACGCGCTTCTTTACGAACAAGTCTACGGCTTCACACAATACCAAGTCGGTATGGCTTTCGGTGCTCTACTCGTCGGAAGCTTCATATCGATCCCCGTCATTGCTGCATTCGACAAACTCACATACCAGAAAGCGAGAAGCGAAGCACTGAGGCCGGGAAATTCTGTTGAACCGGAAATGAGATTGTATCCTGCTATGTTGGGAAGCATCACGTTGCCAATCAGCTTGTTTTGACAAATATTCTGCTCTGGTGACGAGCCGAAAATTGAATGCTGACAAAAGGTTGACAGGCTAGCATGGTCTGGCAAGAAAGAGATCCATTGGGTTGTGCCGACTCTATCTGGTGTTCTATTTGGCTTCTTTTATATCATAAACATAGTGCGTTGTCCGGTCACCTTTCATAATTTCTTTCTTAGATAACATTTACTACCCCTTTCCAAGCTCCAAACTCTCGCCTCTCAAAGAAGCCACCGTACTAAACTATCTATAAATGTGTCGCCCAGTCTACACCAACGACGTCTACGGTACTCAATACGGCGCCTTCGTCCTCGCAGCGTCAACATTCATCCGTTTTCTAGTCTCCTCTTCCTTCCTTCTCTTCGCAGACAAAATGGTTGATAACCTAGGCTTTGACTAGGCTACCAGTCTGCTGGTTTTCAGTACCGTGGCTATGATTCCTATACTTTGGATGTTCTTCAAGTGGGGCCCGGGCTTAAGGGCTAGAAGTCGGTATTTGAAGTTTGAAGTCGTGGGTGAGGAGGTGGGAGGCAAGTGAGGGGTGAGCTATCAATGAGAATTTGATATGTTGAGTCACCATTGGTGCCGAGGAAGGGCTCAGAAGGCTTTAAAGGGGTAAATGCAAGATTATAGAAGATCTAGGATCACTTCAAAGTGCGCATAGAATTTAGTATCAAGTTCGCTTCAGTTCCTTCGGACAATCCTCCGCATACTGTAAACCACAACACAAATCTTCCTCCCATTTCCACAACCAAACCCTCACATCCTAGTCCTACCCTAACCATCATATCCCGGAAATCCGTACACCAAGATCCCGTAACCTCACACCGCATCGGCGCAATGCCGTATCACTGTAACAGTGAAGATCGGGTGCGACTGTAGATTATCGAGGCATCCGGAGATTAGATCGTGGAACCACGTACAGTACATATGTTGTGTTAGGAGCTCTGGAGATGCAGATGAGGTTGTGTTGTGTTGTGTTTGTGGTTGATGAGGGAACTTGGGAGTTGGGACGAGAAATTGGAATGTGAGACCTCAACGGAATGAATTGGGAGTTGTGAAGAGGGAGGGTGAGGATGAGGGTAAAGGAGGGGGAGGGGTAGGGACTCAACAATTGTGGGAAGATGATGAGTATTGGACGAGAAGAGATTTGTGATGGGACCAAGAAGCTGGGAATGGATAACTGGATCTGCTTGTGTCTTGATACCGCTTGGCGGCTAAGTCGAGGAGAATAGTTGTGCTAGGCTTGCCCTATGCTCTGTAAGATGTCTGCGGAAAAGTTGCGATACATGCTAGCAATAATGCTCTACAACGGAGAGCAAGAAAGACATGAAGTGATGTACACTGGCTCGAGCCACACTCAGATTGTACAAATATATACACCATATCTACAACATATATCCACCATATGCTCATCATCTCGTGATTCATTCCATCCTCCCATCCATCCTCTCCTTCCCCCAGTTCTCCTGTATAAATTTCTCCAAATTCCCCGTACTCATCCTCCTATTCTGCATCTCATTGAAAATCTCCCACGCCCTCTGATCTCTCGCTACAGCAGCCCGTCTCACCATAGATGCCGCTGTCCCAGCCCTCATCCACCATCCATCTGCTCCCTTATCCTCTCCTACCATGACCATTTCCTCAAGATATCTGAATGCGTCTTCGTAGTCACTTTCTTGGAGACAGGCGAGAATAAGTCGATCGTAGGTCAGTTGATTCGGTCGGATGTGAAGCGCAGCCATCTCGCTTGCGATGAACATGGAGATATCTTTGCGACGAGCGTAGACGGAGGCTTGGAGTAGGGTGTTAAAGGTTTCAATATTTGGACCTGATTCGATGATCTCGTGGAGCTCTTTGTATAGTGTAATGGTATCTTCAAATTTGCCCACTTCGCTGCATGCTTCGAGAATAACGTTTGCTGCTGCAACTGGAATCGAGTGTCCATCAGCTGCGAGACTTCTTAAGTCCACCCAAGCCGCGGTGGGGAGGTCTGGAGATGACGAGAGATGAAGAAATATTGGGCGGGTGACCCGCTCGTCAGGTTCCATGTCGGCTTTGGACATGATTGCTAGTATACGGAAGGCGGTTTTAATATCATTAGAGCCAGTATATGCGGCAAGAAGAGCTTCGTAGTGATAAGGAGCAAGTACTGGAAGGCGAGAAGAAAGGATGCGGACCGTTGATGTGGCAAGTCCAGGGTCAGCGTGTCGTGCTGCTAGATTAAGAGTTGCTGTACAGATGCCATCTGATGGAACCATGAAACTATCCTGGATCCGTTTTGCCCAGATATACTTAGTGCCTTCGTACTGGTCATCGTCAGCATCTACTTGTCGTTCTCAGAAATGGGTGGCTTACGTGAAATGATTTCGTGAAAGCATCAAGGATATAATACCACACGCTCGGCTGAATTTCCTTTCGCTTATGCTCAAACCTGTACTGCAAAAGCTTGAAGACCTCGTCCAGTTCTCCAGCATCGCATAATTGAAACATGAGTATATCGTAAAGCCATGGCTGAACAGCAATATCATCAGAATGCATTTGCTCCAACTTGTCCATTGCAACTTCATATTGCCGGTCACGGATGAGTCCAACAACGTAATTATGCCAGCCTTCAGGTGATAGCCCAAACCACTTCATCTTCATCTCCTGCAAGACCTGTTCCCGGAGAACGTAATCTGGATGTATGGCCAGAACTTGCAAAACTCCATGATATAAGCCGGAATCGGCGCCAATTCCCATTTCCTTCATTTCCTGCAGAAGAAGCTTTACAACATCCGCACTCCCATTCTCTGCGTCGGCGTTAGCCCTTATAAGTGCATCGTAATGTACCAAAGAAGGCTGTTCCCTCCCACTCTGTATCAGATATGACACTAGTTCACAAACATGAAAGTAATCATCTTTGGCCACTTTGTACTTTGCAAGTCGATCGTATAAATGGATGAGAGGAATGATGTCTAGATCTGGACGATCACTGGGTGATCCATCTCTTAAGGGTCGAACTGGATGCTTACTATCGGTATCCTCGGTGCTTTTCAAGTGTATAAATGGCTCAAATGAGATTGTTGATGGATTTGAAATTGATGAGGTTGGATGTTTCCGAGGGTCTGAAGCGCTTCTGTTAAGCAAGATGTTGGAGTTGTGCGACCTTCGATCCTCGTCTTCGACGTCCAGAGAAACCTTCTGCCGGACCGGGATGGTAGACCAGTTCGGAGTCCGCGAAATCCTTGGAGGTGTGCTAAGACCCGAGGTCTCTTGCGGTTCCTCGATATGGTTACTTGAAATGGAGGGTACTGCTTCTGCTTGCAACGAATCAGATATCGGTTCTAGACTGGGTTCCCTCGAAGATTGGTGTTGCTGATTTGGGAGAGCAGAGTTCTCGAATGCTTCGGATGAGGCCGTGGCTTCATTCTCATCAGCGAATATGCTTGGATGGTATGATTCCGAGTCATCTCCAAAAGTACGAAAGGGCTTTTCTTGAACTGTCTTCGAGTTAAGAAGTGAGGTTTGCCGAGCTGGAATAACGTTCTGTGCAGAAAATGGAGATGCTCCGGATTTTGGTAATGCTGACTGATTCTCCATCTTACAGACAGGCTCGCTTAGATTTTGAGCTACCGTTCTCTCATCCAAAGGCTGAGATGGTGGAGCATCAATTGTACTTGTAGCTGAAGGCGCACCTGGCACATCTGAAAGATTGAACCATTCTGATATCCTCAGATTGGGATCAATTGTTGGCGTATCAGTAAAAGTCGATCCGGATACAGCATCGTTCCGATCTAGGGTAGGGGCTGTTAATGCTCCCATAGGAGTAACAGAAATGCCTTTCTCGTGCCTTCTGTCCATTGCTCTCACACGCTTGGAGTCCTGCTGACGTGCGAATTGAGGAGTAGTAGTTGATGAAGCAAGGGAATCGTCTTCTTTGCCTGACACGCTCACGCCCCGAGCGGCATCCTGAGATGAAGCTGCCCCATGCTCTCCCCCAATGAACAAACTCGAAGGATTGATTGAAAAGTCCTCCACTTCTTCAGCGAGCGTTTTCCCCGAATCGGGATTCCTGGCTTCAGAAACAGCGGTAACACCTCCCTCTCCCACAGCTTTGGAGTCCCCAGAGCTAGCCCTCAATCCATGACCACCTCGACCCTTGTGAGAACCTTGACCCGAATCAAGATGCCTGATTTTCAATGGATTCATGATCTTCGTGATAGGAACCTTCTCGCTATCAGCTACGTTCGATGCGAAACGACCTGAGTCTTTAACTCTTCTGCCGTCGTGTCTCTCGCGGGCTGCTTGTCGAGAAGAACTCCTAGGACTGGTCCAAGATGGGTTCAATGCCATGGAGATTTTATCTTCTACCTTCGTTTCCTCAGCCTCCTTCTCGCCATCCTCCCAGCTGCTTGTTGATTTCGAAAACGCCCCATTAAGCTTCGTCGTTCGCCGTAATTTCCTCGCTGTATTCGTACTTGGTACACCCAACCGCCTCCTCCTCTCTTCCTCCACCTTCCTCTCGAATTCGTCCCAGCTCTCCCACTCGAGCACGTTCATTGTCCTGGAGCCTTTCTCTTTCAACTCATCCACATCCCTATCTTTATTCTCTTTGCCACCGTCCATCTCCCTTTCCCGATTCCTCGTAACACCAATAACAGTCTTCTTCTTAAATTTCCCTTGCTTTTCCCTTTCAAGGTACTCCTCAACATTCACCGGCTTCCTATCTCCATTACTTCTCCTATTCTCCAATTGTGCTTTTAGTGTATGCGTCTCTGCATCTCGCCTATCTTTCCCCTCGTCTCTACCGCCCGGTTGATGACCATTCTCGGTATGCGTAGTTTCCGGATCTTGCGATCGACTCTGACTCTCCCTCTCCGACCCAAAGAATCCCTTCTTAACATTATCGAACCAACCCTCTCTTCTCCGCGACGTGTGTATTTCCCTCACCCCATTCCCCCTCCCTCTTCCAGACTCAATCTTCCCTCCCCTCCCAGATCCTCCTACCACCCCATCGTTCCCATTTTTATATGCATTCTGCACGATTCCTCCACGCGTTCTCAATCTGCGAAATTCATTTCCTGCATTCCTACTCCCACGCAACACCACCCTCGACTCCCTCACTACCCTTGAAGAAACAAAAACATCAAAAGAAGGACAAAGACACCTCCATAGTCCGTCAATAGGGATGCGGGTGATGGGCATCACCTTTATGCCCAACCACAATTCCGCTGTCTTGATGCGGTTGAAGGTTGAAAGGCGCTGGTGATGTTTCCACGATTTTCTGAAGCTTGATCGGAGCTTAGGTGGAGCTGCCCGACTAGGGAGCAGGGCTCGAGGTCAGCCTTGCGTATCACGTGGGGAATGTGGACGAATGAGAGGGAGGATGGGATGAAGACAGCCTTGTTGTTCCTTTTGGCATGAAGATATGAGGTGAGATGGAATGAGGTTTGGAAGTGGTTGACATGGTGAGATTTTATGGTTTTATTTCTAATATCAGAGTTAGAGTTTGATTCGTGTCTCGATCTGAGAGCTTTCGATGGCTGCAGCCAATTTTCAGTCCTGCTCCATGGTAATTTTCTGAGCACATCTTCGTCTTGGAGAAGAGTAGCAGGAGTATGTCGTCCTCGACACTCATATGCTCTCGTGCTAAATCCGCATGCATCAACACCTCTCCCAACACCAAGTCCAGGGTATCACAACCTCCCCTCAACCTCCTAACATCCCACCATGAACCCCTTCCCAAACCCCCACACCTCTCCCTACCAGGTCAATACCTCTGTATGCATTCTCCTCCATCCCCCATCAGTAGCAACCCCATTCAATTCCCCCTCCCCCTCCCCCTTCCCCTCCCACCACCTCTCCCACCCCTCCCTCTATCATGCCCACCCCTATGATCACCCCTCGCACCGCCCCTCCCTCCTCTTCCACTCTGATCCCTCGACTGCTGGTCTTTCACTAGATCGATGATCTCGTCTGGAACGCGGAGGTATTTGATGTTGTTGCCTTTCACGTAGACTTCGGGGAGGCGGTGGAATTTATCTCCGTCCTGTATATCGCTCCTATCAGCATGCTTCTTCAATTCATTCTGTCCTCAATCTGCAGATATATTTCTATGCAGGGTGTTTCTATGCATTGATCTTTGGGAGAGAGGGAGGCAGAGGGAAAGAGAAAGGAAGAAAAGAGGATATACATACAGGACTAGTCTGCACAACCTCCTTCAACGTCAGATTCATCCACGTATCACACGTAACCAGATGTCCATTCAGCGTCTCTCCATTCTTCAACTCGACTAACATCGGGTGTCCTTGCGCCGCCGTCAATAATCCCAATGGCAACTATAATCAAACAAAATTCTCATCAGCTTTGTTTCCTCAATTATTGGTTCTGCGGGTGTGCGAAGCCATTGCTGGATTGAGAGGTGTGGGGGTGAGTCTTTGCGCTCGAGGTTTCTTTTGAGGTATGAAGGAATGGGGACGTGGAAGTAGACCGCAGCAGAGGAGCGGAGGAGGAGAAGAGGGGAGAGCGTACCATCTTGAGTTTGTGGAGGAACGAATGTTGTGCTAGTGTGGAGAGGAATAGAAGATCAAGACGAGGCGGGATGTTTGAGTGGAAGGCTGTTTGATATGTGGTTTTGGGTTTTGATGGCTGCCGTAGTGGTGCAATGGTTAGCACGTGGTGACTCTTCAAAAACTAGAGAACTCCAAGTACCAGAGGGACGACTTGATATTTGTTTACTGGAGCTTGTATCTAAATATGGGATTGGAGATATGATGATTTAACGGTGTCTCGCGTTAAGAATTTCAATAGACTTGATAAAGACTCCGAAAACGATTGAACCTAAATTCAAGAACTACGACGCTTCTAATCTCTCTAATAACATTAATACACGTCTAGAAATCTTCCCGAAACGCTCTATCTATCTATCTATCCCGAACTCATAAACCATCAGACAATCTTCCAATTTCCAATTCCAATTTCCAATTCCAATTTCCAATTCCAATTCCTCCCATCCACCTCACAACTTCGCACTCACAACCGGCATCTCCGCCTCAAAACTCTGCGGCGTAGCAGGCAACTTCTCATTCTCCCCCAAACACCTCAAAATAACCCCCCTCATCCCATCCTCCCTCAAACACTTATAAATCCTCCCAATCTGCGTCCCTGTAGTAACCTTCTCCCTCCCATCCTCAACCATCCCTTCGGCTTTAAAGGTAGGATGATCGACAAGTCCTCTATGCATAGGGATCCCGAGATCGCGACGGATGAATTGATACATGATTTTGGAGGCTTTGCCGAGATGTTTGGTTGCATCTGGGTTTGCGAGGTAGGTTTCGCGGTTGGTGAGGAAGGTGGTTCTTAGGATGTCGGCGGCTGCTTGTGTCCATTCTAAGACTAGGCTGAAGGATGTGATGCGGTTTGGATCGGAGGCGTGTTCCTGGTGTGCGGCATCGAGGGCTTCGACGACGAGATGTTGAGCTGCTCTGGCGACTGTGGTGAATCTTTCATGAGAGTCCATCGAGGTTGTTTGAGCGAGTGACGCGTTGACAGCCCCCCAGATGTGGTAGTCCAAATTCTTCAGTACTTCTCCTGATAACATGCTTCCGAGGATATTTGTGTTGACTTGCTTAAGTTCAGGCTTCAATGTGCTCATGAATGCCGCATTCATAGCTCTCAGGTCCAGCGCTTGGCAAAGAGAGTAAAGATAGGCGGAAGACATGAGAGACACGATGTCAATTGCTGAATGTGTGTACCGAGCTGAAATCAAGGCAAGTGAGTTGAGTGCTTGATTCGACATCTCGGCACTTTGAACATGATTGCTAACCGGGTTGGCGAGGAACGCAAGTTCGGAGTAGTAGGCTGCCATGTTGATGTCCACGCCCTTCAACGTATACGAAAGACTTGGCTCATCAGCCGCAAGATTGGGCGGCATATTGTAAGCAAGACGATTATCCAGGAGCTCGGCAGATTGAGCGAACAGCATTTTCCCAATCTTCTCAAGCCCCATGCGTGTCTTTTCAGTAGATGAAGCGACGGAAGAGGCTTGGAAATTTCCTCCATGGTGACAGTGCTTTTCTGCAACGTTGATGAGAGGGTTATCGGTGGTTGAGTTTAGTTCGACTTCGAGTTGTTCACGTGCTAAGCACATATCTTCGAGAACTGGGCCGAGCCATTGACTGCTTGTTCGAAGAGCGTATCTGTCCTGCCTCAACCCGTCTCCGCAGCCGTGATGTTTGCTTGTTCGCACGAAGTCCGAGCCTTCCAGGAACGAATGTATATTTCGTGCTACTTCGATTTGGCCTCGGTGTGGTCGGATGGCTGCGATGAAAGGGTCGAAGCTGTCAAGTGCGCCAAGCATAGCTTCTACTCCCATCGCTGTCAAGATCTGAGCCAAAGTAGCCAGGGTATCTGCTTGGTAATGTGCCAGGGTAGCCACACCAGCAGAGAATGCAGTGCCGTTGATCAAGCCCAAGATCTCCTTGGGTCCGAACTGAACCGAGCTCATCCCGGCTTGCTGCATAGCTTCATTGGCAGGGATGAGTTTCCTCGCATTTTTCGGACCCGACCAAACCTTCACGTCTGGATTGCCTTCCAGTACACCTGCGATGTACGATAAAGGACACAGATCTCCTGATGCCGAGATGCTGCCTCGCAAAGGTACCAGTGGAACCAGATTGTGCTCGAGTAGATTGACGATGGCTTGAATAACTTCTAGCCGAACAGCTGAATGTCCTCGAAGGACAGAATTGCATCGAACCACCATAGCAGCTCTAACCCATTCTTCTGGCATGGAAAGTTTGGCGATGGCGGCCGCATCGGAGGTGCTACCTTGGTAGGACGAAGAGGTACCATTGTCCGAAACGGGTAGCACGGCGCATAGTTGCATCTGAAGTAGTGCAACTTGTAACGCATTGGTTGAGGCTGTATTGGTATTCGCACTTCCGCCAAATCCAGTCGTTACCCCTGGAAGGTGTCAACATCGACCAATTTCAGATATCATGAAGGTATGGTACCGTATACCGAGTGGCCGGCAGCCAGCTCTTCCATAAGAAATTTGACGCTCTCATCGATTTGAGCTCTGATGTGACTAGGTAAATTGTCAAGACTGGCGATTGCATCGCATCTGATGATGTTAGAGCCAGTATAAATTGTGGTAGAATGAGCGGCTCACCTTGACAGCGCGACCAGGGCTGGAATGTTAAGTGAATCCCCACGAAGCTCGACCTTTTGTTTCATTTGCTTGAATGGCTGAAGATTTGACCACAACGCGGCAGTGCTCTCTGTCTGTAGTTGAGCCATTGTCCTTTTGTCAAGACGCAGTGAATAATAGCCTAGTGCGTTTTATTATGTAAGAAAGTTTGCCCGCCAACAAGGTTCCTCGGGATGCCAGACTGCCTTATATGGACGTTTCAATGTTGGATTGATACAGCAGAGGAAGGAGCAGGTTTGCAGTGAAAACTAACAAGCGCCACTAATGAGCTATATATGCAACTCTGCACACTCCCCAATGATTGCACACCGCCACCAACTAGTGTTTGCCCGACTCGATGCACATGTACAATCAACAGATAGCTGTGGTTTCCGGTAGCCCCGTACATTTCCAACCCTCTGGGAGAGGCGTACTGAACTAACGGGTGTACAAACATGAACCGCTCCTTCTCATTGGGGATCTCCTCGAGCTCTACCTCGCCTCGTCCTTGCGTTATCTGCATCAACGAATGACAAGCCCCACTCAGGGTCTATCAACGTGCCCGACTGGATCCAAGACACAGTTTGTCTCTGGAAGTCGCAATCGTGTAATGTGCTGTGCGTGAAGCGGTGGCGGATTGTGACACTAGGTTCGCGCGGCCGATGGATTGAGATCTGGTTGGTCTCGAGCCGCTCAAGCATTGTCGGATCATATCTCTGAACAGCACTGCAGGAAGCTGATCAGTGAAGCCAGCTGAGAAATGGTTGATAATCGTTGCACCGCTTGCCTATCTGAGAATAAAAATGCTCTGTTGATGGCGGCCGATCAATGGCGGCCAATCGATAGTGTGGATGCTGCACGGCAGAAACGAAACAAGTCGAGACATTTATCAAGATTCGGAAAGTTGTACCTTGTTGTGAGACAAAATGTTGATAATGAAGCTACTCAGATCTTCAGTTCGTGGAGTCAAGCTGTGACACAACACAGAAGCAATCTCCGTAGGTAAGAAAAGGCTCGTGAGGGGCAATGGACAGTGTATACAAACGCGAACTATTTGAGGGGTCGACGGATTGAACAGACTCAAGAACGCTCGATGAGACATTTCCAGATGGCTAGAGCTGCAAGTGCGGCCCGTCGACCTTCGTCAAATGTCTCAGACCTAGCTGAAAGTATCTGCAGAATGCATTTGATCGCAACAGATCTAGTCCCACGTGCCACAATCCGGAGTAGAAGGCCGTATGTCGAGCGCGATAATGGAAATAACCACGACTTGTCGATGTCTCGGGTGAACAACGTCGTTGTGAGATGTTGTTGAAGTTGAAGGTGGAAGTTGGAAGTTGGAAGCTGACAGGAAGCGTTGAGTGAGGAGGGGCTCGAGCTAGGGGGTAACCCGCCAGCGGGAACCCTGCGGATGAAGATACTCTAGGCGATTTTTATAAGGCTCACTATCCCGGACATCTTGTTGAAGATAATGCGAAGCTTCAAAGTGTAAACTCACCTGGGCAGTTACAACTGCACTATTCTGATTAGGAATACGGCTAGTCAGTATGAGAGAGTTACAGTGTAGTATGAGCACGTCTATGTATTGGAGGGCCATGTAAGTACCTCCATAGGACTCACTACCGTCCGTGACCCTACTGGCTTCATCCTCCAGTTCACACACGTGGCCTTCAACAATGATATATTTACTGATTCATTCATACCTAGCACTAGAAAATAATCGTTTTCGACAGCTGCAGAATGGTCATAGACCTCGGGACCGGGAGGTCAAGCGAGCTTAAATCACGTGTCAGTCTCACTTCCTTGACGCCAATATCCTCTCTCTACATCTGCTTCATGGTCATGGACATCAATCAAACAAGCTTTCTGTCTTCATACTTCGGATCTGTCTTCATACTTCAGATCACCGTCTTCCTCATCATGGGCTTCATATGATCGGAAATACGGACTTGGATATACTTTTTTGCCCTTCCTATTCGCTGCACCCACCATGCTCCGATCCGTGCGGTGCAATTTCGCAGGGCTGTGAATCTTTGATGCGCCGAAGTCGTCGTCAGCACCCTGTTGATTACGGTTAGCCACACCACGGCCACCCCACTGAGGACGAATCCGCCCAAGATTGCGCAGCCGCAGTCAGAACAAGAGGGGGTTGCTTCTCTTCTCTTTTCACTTCCAGGTTTCCTCAATTCTTTCCCTTCGATTCGTGAATCCATTCAGGCGGCAGCAATATCATCCTTTCGTCTGCTGGCTATTCTCTTTTTGTTTCCTATCGTTTATCGCGATATCGCGGCTCGTACTTAGTATGCGCGGCTTTCTGGGCGCCATTCTGCTGGCGCCGGCGGTGGCTTCAGCCCTCGTCGTTCCAGATATCAAAGTCAAGGAATCCAAGGGAGAGATCAGACCTGTCGCTGGTATGTATATATTAACTCCAAGGCATCTATTCTAGGCTAATCGCACTCAAGATCGGGCCCTCACATCCATCGGCGTACCCATTCCAAGCGAATCACAGTCACCTGACGAGGAACGGGTATTGGGACTCCAGCTTGAGGTTCTCAACTCGGAAGAGGCATGCGGGTTCGGAAATGTCACTCTCGATGGGCAGGTCCTACCTCAGTCACTTGATGGAGATGTATCATCTGGGAAGGGCTCGGTCACAACAGCCTACAAGAGCATTATCGTTGGATCATGGTCATTCTACTGCATCAAGGTGAACGGCGTACCAGACTCACAGCTCTTGAAGTTTGTTGCCGATGCTGTGGATGGTCAAGCAGTACAAGATGTCGGTTTCTCGGTTCTCTTCAGACAAAATGGACCCGAGATCATAAACATTGAAACGGATCTTTCCATCCCGGATCAGGTCGTGGCCAACCCGAACCCAGAAGGACTTCAACCCATCGAAGATATCAACACCCACCACGCTAGCTTCGAGGAGGATATTGCCGAGCTGGATTATCTGTGGAGCCAACTCAGAGAGATCAAGTATCTCATTCACGAAAAGGAGAGAGCTCTTGCTCACCATGGTCGTCAACACTCCATCAATCTTGGTGAGTGCGACAGCTTGAAGTGTGTCGTCAAAGCCGTTGCCGATCATGCACGACACGCTGCTCACGAATTGTACGGAAAGGTTCGTGGTGGCATGGGAAGGGACTTTGAGCACCGGGGCAAACAACATTCCAAGCACCCCAAGTCCAAGTTCCCCAATTTTGGCGGAGACAAGAACCATACTCGTGGTCATCCAAATCATGGCAATCACAGCTTCCCTCACCCACCACATCATCGACCTCTTCCCGTCTGCAGATATCCTCCTCCTCATTTTGGTCATCACGGCAAGCCACCTGGAGGACCGGATCACGAATGGGAGCGTGAGCACAGATTCCATCCAAGACCACATCACGATGGGCCTCCACCAAGACACCATTGGAACCATCCCCCACCTCCACCAGGAGATGCGCCCAATTTCGAAGGTCCACGTCACCATAGACGACCCGACTCGGATCGTCCGCATCATCATCAGGGACCTCCTGATTTCGATGGTCCCGAATTCGATGAGCTAGACTTCGATGGTCCTCCTCCTCATCACAGACGTCCACAGGATCATGAGAGACCTCATAGACATGAAGAGAGACCAGACTTCGACGGTCCCGGACATCATCACGAAGGCCCTCCAGACTTTGATGGTCCACCACCGCACCATGGTAAAGGACCACAATTCGATCACCCGCCTCCACCACCTCACAGACAAGACCATATGGACCCAGGATCAGACGACGACTTCAGACCTCCTCCACCTCATCACGGCGGCCCAGGACACGATGGACCACCAGGACCTCCTCCACCACCTCCCCCTCCGCCATTCGACGACTTCCCAGGTCCCCATGGCCCACCCCATGGTCCCCCTCGCAACGGCCTCGGCAAAGCCCTCCAAATCATAAAATTCACCTCTATCGGCTTCCTAATCGCCATCCTCCTCCTCGCTCTGCACCGCCGAAACTGCACTCCAAAACGGCGCGCCGATAGACAAGCACGTAAAGAAGAGAAAGCGCGACGACGTGCTTATCGACGTGCGGCGCATAAACATATCATTACAAGGCTTCTGGCGAGGATTAGCGGAGACAATTCAGATGATGAGGGGGAGTATGAGGAGAAGGAGGAGCTTTTGAGTGATGCTCGTGATGTTGAGGATGGGAGGGGTACGACTATGTCGGAGGATATTAGGGAGATGAGGACTACGGCTGAGGTTTTGGCTGCTGATGCATCGACTTCTACACCAATTCCAACAATCAACATCCAACACGCCGAAGTCGAGCCAACAACACTCCCTCTCCCAATCTCAATCTCAATCTCCCAGACCACACCTCCAATCCAAAATCAAAACTTCGACACACTATCCCAACTAGGCGACGCCTCAGAAGATGCAGGAGAAGAGTTACCAGCATATGAAGACAACGATGGAAGTGATCAGAGCAGTATCATCGCAGATGGGTTCAGATATACACCTGGAAGCTCGGAGTATACACCTGGTCATAGTCCAGCGGGGAGTGTTAGTGATATCCTGGGGCCTGATGTTAAGAATTAAGGATTGATGGATTAGTCTTTGCATTTTACTATTTTCTTTTGTATCTGAAGGATGGGATAATTGTATTCTAGGTATATACGTTGGGTGTAGATAGCCGTTTCCTGAGAGAATAAATATAGTTCATTCGTTGCCAAGTAACTCTAGATTAGATATGAATCTACCTGTGAAAACGCCAATTTCGATAACCTTTGTAACAACACTCTTCCTGCTACTCACGTGAAATGTAAAAAAGTTAAGAACATCTAAGCGCCCACATGAGACTATTATGAGACAAACTTGACCCTTTCACTGTCTACGGCTTGTCACTTGTGACCCTCGATCGACAACAATTGTTTCGCTTACGCCTCTTTGCAAAACGGAATCCTGCTTCAAACGTACCAGTAGACCACTGCAGGTTCTGAGGTACATATCTACTGGATGTAATTCGTATCTTTTCCGTTCGAAAACATGGTGATCAAACTCTTCCAGGATTTCTATCTCTAAAGGATTCTCTGAATTTGGAGGACTTTAGGAGAGGACCGATTAACATGCTAGAAGACCTACTAGGGCCGGAGCCCCTGTTTATCCGGTCCCGAGCCTATGTCTCAACCTTAGAGTAGAACCTTAGAATAGCAATTATGAACTCTACCAGGAATCCAGCACAACTCTTAGGACCCTGTCTCTTCTATGCTCATCTTGGCTATTTTGGAGGGCAATAGGTAAATAGCATGCATACGAAACTTGAACTTTTGAATCGAAATTGAATCTCGAGACTTGGCTCTCTGCCAAATTCAATGTGGAGACAAAGAAGCAAGGAATTGTTCAAGTGCCTCGCTTTCATAGAACTGCCTCGCTTCTACTCACCAAATCCAACCCGCGGCCAACTGAGGTGAGGTGATTCTCCAAACCCAACTCCAACCCCAATATTCAAATATCCAAGATCTCTCTCCCTGTTACATAGATTGATTCCATACTAGTAGATGAAATAGAGTCTACAGTGATCCATCTGAAGTGTGCCCTATGTCAATATAGGTAGTCACGAGCAAAAGACGCGTTGCCTATTTCGGACTGGTCGGTCCACTTCCCGCCTGCATCTTAAGTAAATGCCCTCCTCCATGAGCATGGCTCCCCGACACAGAAATGATTTAAGTGATAATCGTTGCTGTTGATGGTCGCTCGTTCTAAAGTGGGTAGTTTCTGCTCTTGCGGCGGGGTGTATAGATTGATGGAGTTACGGAGCCGTGTCGCGGGAGTGGCCTTTGTGTTTGCTGTCATTGATAGCCTGTCAATCTGCTTTGTGAAGCTGTCGAGGAAGGTCAATGTACTTTGTTCTTTGTTCTTTGTCGGTTGTCTTGTTTCTTGTTTGCTGCGGTGCTCGGCGATGGATAATAGGATGGTTCGGAGGTGAGGCTGAGTGAAATTTCTGTCGTCACGTGTTGTTTGAGTGTTTGCAGAGAGAAGAACAATTGTGATACAAAGTTGGCTTTTATTTGTGGACTTCCGAGTTTTTGAGCTTGTGGTTTGATTCTTGATTGTTCCGCACCAGATTTTGGGCAAATGATAAGAGAGTTGAGGCTTGTGCACTGAGATTGCTACCTCTTTTTGGTTTCTTGGGTGGGGCAAATGATCTGCTTGCTGCTTGAGAAAACCTTGAACAGAAACATTCGGATTGTCGTGATGCCAGAGTAGCAGCTTGATGACAATGTCATGCGACATTTATGAAAGTCAAAGCAAGAAGCAAGAGTCTCGTGAGGCAGCACTTGTAAACGCGTCCCATGCCAAGCCTTCCTTTTTGGTTGCTTGCGCCGAGCAAAACCTCTGCACATCGAGCAGGACCCGAAGAAATCTCCTGAATTTGTGGATTGCCATGGTGGCAAAGTGCTAGCACCATGACCATGTCATGGAGCGATGATGGAATCAGAGCAAATGTTTCATGAGGCAGCACTGGCTGCCAAAATGACCAACAAAATACAATCATGATCAAACATCTTAGTCAGGCGCCGAGAAATACTGCAAGCAACATCAAGGGTAAAAGTCAAGCTACACGGAAGCTATAAGTTGGAGCATCTTCCTTCTTGTCCAACTCCAAGATTTCCACTCAGACTCCTCGAGTCGTCATTGGAGTCCTATACATATGGCTCCTTGATGACATTCTCGATACCATTCATAGATAAACGAATCTTTCTGAGCACTTGCCACATTGTCCAGTGTGTTCGCATATCCAAGCACTTGCTGCACATATATCTCCTCTTCTTCCTCGGGATACTGGAGACACTGAGCAATAGGTCCAGTGGCATTCCACGTTGCAGTATCATTTTCCCATCAAGCCACTATCCATCAAGAGAGGGTCATTTCCTGTGGCTCGCAGCCTATGTGCCACCCCTCTTGGCCTCATCTCGCAAGACAATACTTGAGCATTCTCTTTTCTTAGATGTGCTTCTGCCACCCCTCTTCTTGAACTATTCCTCGTGTCTCGGTTCGCTTCGTTGGCCGCTTCCGAGGAAGGATTGTCGACGACGTCTCCCAAGGCATTTGTCCTTCCTATCTCGCCTTATACAAGTCTTGCTTCTTGGTGTGGTCTTGTGCAACAGTGTCTAGGGTATGTTCTTCGACCTCATATCTGCAGTACACTCTGCTCCTTGGCCGCTTCTGGGAAGGCATACTGACAACTTGTCTGCCCCCACATTTCGTGGTCTCTACCGATGGCCGTGTCTCGGCAAAGATTCAGGGGCAGTGGGTCTGATAGACATCATTGTGTGCCTCTTCGTCCATAGCTCTCAACTGCAGGTCCTTTCATCGTCTCTTGCCACCGATAATGTGGTCTTCGCTTGTGTGTTCGGTGTTGGGATACTTAATGCGGAAGAAAGGGTGTGTCGGCAGCCATCGAGCTGTTGCCAGAGCCTCATCTGTGTGCCTATCCTTGTATGCAGCCATCTTTGCAAAGATAGAAGTGCCTCTTATCTTTAGGGTTTGTATTCAGTCGTAGGCTGGAGCTCGAGTAGGTGGTATTGTATATATAGCTTGCCCTTCTTCATCATGTATTGCCTGTGTAGCTGCTTCTCCTTGCTCGGCGGATCGAATGCTGTCGTTGTCGGAGCGCATGCTGTCCTTTGCTGATCACCAAGGGATATCTTCGAACCCTCCTGCTCCAATCGAAGGAGTTTGTCGTGCACTCTTCCTCCTCGACTACCTCCTCTCCTCTTGCGCCTGTTGTCTAGAGTGTAGCATGATCACCTCGTTAGCAATGACAGGTTGGTGGACAATTACAGACCTATTGGGCATATCGCACGCTCTTGGTAAGTACATCCTCGGAGAATGTCCACCAGCTTCCGCACCTTTCCGTGTCACTTCTTGCCTCGCTGCCTCGAGCTACTTATAGAGAGCGCTAATTGGGCGAAGCTAGGTTTTTACGAGACCAGCTCCTACCTACCCACCTTTGGTGAATTTATCTGCACACCACAACCTTCTACAGCACAACCACGAATAGGTTGAGAGTCATCTTCTAGACTCAATTACCAACTACCATCATCGTGCCTCTACGTCATACAGATACGGACACTGTCTTGTACACCAATTCTCCAATCGACAAGCGTTACGCCCCTCGACATACGAGGCGTTTCCAAACCAAACAGGTCAGCCACGGCACTGCAATGTAAGCAGATCAACCCCAGCATCCCTTTGCTCCCCCTCCTCTCATGCTGCTATGTTGTTTTACGCGCTGTTCATAAATCCTGCGGATTCTTCAAGTTGTCACTAGAAGCTGACTTACAATTTGAACAACAGCAGCTGGCAACCTCCTCAAGTCGACAAACGTACCAGGTGAGCATACCAATTCTCGTTACAGCCTTAGTATCTAGCACACAACCTTCTTTTAACCCCAAACTCTCTTCCTCATTTCGCCCCCCACAATCCTTTTCTCGAAAGTCATGGTCAAAGCTTAGCGCACCTGAGCCACTTCCTCCCCCTCTTCCATTTTCTTCCCACACAAAATCTTCTTCCCCCATCCCAGCCCATACAACAAACCATCACCCGCCATAACACACACTTGAGAATCACCTCCTTGCCATAACTCTTGTCCGCTATTAACTCTTTGCTTTCTTCAAAGCGTTTTCGAGACAAGATCAGCGCTTCTTGCCTCCACCGTCAACACACCACAACGCTTCCGCCCAATCTTCCGCCACCCATCTTCCACGCACAACACCTCTTGTTTGTCACTACAAACACCTTTCCTCCTTCTACATCGTTTGTGGATCCAGCTGCATGACAACTGTCAACAGCTAACAGTCTCTTAGTCGACCTCAAGCCTTCTCACGCGACGCAGTCTACGAAGGTATGAAGATCACACCCTCCCCCTGCCCTATCTTCATCCTCATTCTTATCCCAATCCCCTATTCTCCTCCACCACCTCCTCCTCATTGTGTGCGCCATCAGCGCAACTTCTTGAAGAGGGCACCTTGCTAACATATGCTCTCAACCTAGCGCGTCCACCATCATACCTCCTCTCCTCTTGTTCGGTATCCTGATCCGCACGCAGTGTACACACAAGGTATGCAGGAGATTCCTTCTTTCACTTCGATACGGCTCTATTTGTCTCAATGCCATATGCATACTCACGCCTTCAATCTTCGGCGCTGGAAAAAGCAAGTCGGCTTTAGTCCAACTGGCTTGCTGCTATGCTCTGCTCTGAACTACATGCATGTACACCTTATCACATACCCACATACCCACATACCCATTTCACGATAGCATGGCGGACTCTCAAGTACTTTGTTACTGTATCAATTATCGTTTTGCATTATTTCTGCATCTGCATTTTCAAGTTCTTGCCATTCCCCTAATCAAATCTGAGCGATCAGTTTTGAACTTTATGTCGTCACGTGTCAATCCGGACACATCATTCATCCAGTTCCACACACAGTACCTTCCCGTCCTTCGTACGATACCACAACATTGAATATCTCTATTGTCAAAAGCATATTTTATGCTGTTGCAAATCTTTATCTAACAGTTCCGTAAATATTCATCCAAAAAGTCAGAGTGGGGTCATCCACATCAGCGCCATAAAGTGCATTTGTATCATCTATCCTTGTACCCGAGGCATTAGTTGTGTCATAGATGATTTTTGCCTAGTAATTATCTTCTGTTGCGTCTATCTCGTATCAACTGGGTATTTCCTAAGCCTCACTTGACAGCAATGTCAACAGCTTGTACGAAAGCTGCAGCACATATTTTTTTCAAGCTCAGCGTCTCAGATCAGCGTGCTTAGCTCCCATCTCAGACATTAATCATTAATTTCTTTGCTGGAATATTCAAACTATGTAGCTAACTATTGCAGAGCAGGCAAAGTAGCTGGACATAATGCGCAACATGTCGACCCACCAAGCAGAAGAGACGCCGGCGACCTCATCAAAGAGAACGCCACACAGTCCACCAGGAGATAAGACTTCTGAACGACCTTCGAAGCGCCCTCGTGCCTCTTCATCTCACGACGACTTATCTGCACCGGAACTTGAAAAGATCCAGGCTATCATCAAGAAACTTACCAAGAAGTTTAAGAAGGAGCTAAAGGTCGAAGATGTCTCCACAGCAGATAGCGATTTGGAACGGGCTCTACCAAAGCATTGGCCAAATGACTCCCCCGAGGAGATGAAAAGCATCCTCGATGCAAACTTGAAGAAGCACCGCGAGGAATGTGCCCCCCGACTCTGGAAGAACGATATCTGATCTCGAAGGAATGGGAAGATGAACTCAAGAAAGCCGGTGAGAACTTTTCACTCTACAGTTGATCCAAGATTTAGATTAAACTCATGCCACTAGGGCTTGTGAACGATGTTGTTAAGGGAGAATGGTCGACAAATTCGACGAAGACGATATGCCCGGCAGTGGGGGCAGCTCTTGACTGCAATTTTTCCCGATCTTGCTCTTCCCTATACAATGGAGGAGTATAAGAAAGAGTTCTGTGGATCTCTGAATAGATTTCCTAACGTCCCAAAGAGTGCCACTATACTCGGTGGTGTCAACATGCTTTGGAGCAATGGTAAGCCAGCTCTTGTTTGGCTAGCTCTTGCTATGGACGAGCTATTTAGAGGTATTGATGATTATGTACCTCTGGAGGCCCAGATAATCAAGCTAGTGGATGAGTTCGACAAGACATTCCCTGCCCATCCGACCGGAGGGTCCAATTCCCGCGAGGCTGGTGCTCCAAAGAAAAAGACTTCAAAGAAAGTGGATTTTCGATGAGACTGTTCCCAAGAAGAAAGCTAAAGCTGTTACCGCTGCCACCCTTGAGAACGAAAAAGCAAGTGCAGACTTTGACGAGTACAATAAAGCGCAAAAGGCGTATTATGCTGCTGCTGGAAAGGGCCATGGTGGAGGTCACTTTGGTATTTGGTTCATACGAGGTCTTCACCAGAAGCAACATCACTTTATTGGTGGCCCTTGGCTACACCATCCGAGCGAGGACAGTTGCGGTGGTCGTTCCACTGAAATTGCTAAGGCAAAACGAGCACGGGCTGTCAAGGATCTGCACCGCAGTCTACGTGCTGTCACCGATGGTGCTTCAGCTTTTTACGAGGCTGTAGCGCCAGAACTGTACCGTGACGCTCGCAGCCACCGGCGATTCATGGCAGACGAAGGCAAGACACCAGATGTAAGCGCATCCCCAACTGGATCGAGAACGACGCGGATCATACATGGGCCTTAATAGAGGCTATTGTGCGTAATCATTCTGTTCTTAGCCCCAGAGATATTATGGACAAGGGGATGACTGCTGAAACTGTGTTTGGCAACTTTGCTGGCGGCGACTTTTGCCTGCCAGAAATTAGGCATCGACTTGGACTGAGACGCACGGATTTCTTGATAATGTGGGCGAGTGTTTTCAGTCACTGCGTCACTCATATCACGGGAGATCGGACAGCCCTTGTCTATCTTTCTAAAAGCGACAAAAGCTCAATCCTTCAACACTATTTGTGGATGGAACCCGGACCAGAGCGTTCTCGCCTCGAGAAGTTGGCCATCGAAGAGGCGATGAAAGGTCGAGAAGAGGAGCTCAAAGCCATTGCTGAATATCTGGGAGACAAGTGTACGATAACGGGCGACAAAGTCGTCATTCATGACCCGGCTCTTGCTGCTTCTTTGGAGGGCCTAAGATATGTTCATGTTCCTCTTCACCCATCGAAGCCGGGTAGGGCCACCCAAGATAGGGCGGCTTTGATAAAACAGCTGGAAGATGAAGGCAGAATAGAAGAGGCAGAACACGAAAGTAAGAAGCCCAATTCGGCTTTTTACAATCTCGATCGAATTGAGGGTCCGCGATGGAATAAGGACACCAACAACGATCCATTTGTTAGTGACAGGCAAAGGAAGCGAGACGCGAAGGCATTGAGGGATGCAGCCCGTCAGAATCCTAGTGCTGTGGCTTCGCAGTCGTCTTCTGTTGCTGCATCGTCTGTTCGTCACTCTAACGCAGGATCATCCAGGCGTGGAGCTCAATCTTCAAACGCTGGTGCGATTCAGCCAGCTGCGCCTAAACAGTCACGAAAACGTCGTCCTCACCGCGCAGCTTAGCAACAACCTACGCAGGATGAAGAGGCTGAAGGCAGACGGCTGCAGCAGATCCAGATCGCCCAGGAGACTGCTCGCAGATCAGGTGCTAGAACTTGGGTCGCGGATGACTCTGACGAGGAATGATAGCGGTAGTGGAGGTTTGTAAGCTCGTTGACATTCCCGAGATGTATGGAAGACTGCTTGGGTGGTAAACTGGATATCCATTGGGACAATTGTCTAACTTTATGTAGCGCCACTTTGAAGATTGTTCGTCCATCAGAGTCCAACATCTGTTCCCAATGCGTTAGTGGCTTGAAAATAGGCAAAGGATTTACTGTCGGATTATGGAGGTTGTGATTCTCTTATATCGGTCTGTTTTTCATAGCATGAACTATACTTGAAAGGATTTTGATATAGCCCCGACCATAATTCTTTATAAGTACATTTGGATTTCAAAGCTACGCTACACCGATTCAAATCCGTTTTCAACTACACAAAGTGCTGTTTACTCTTCCAGAAGCAAGGAGAATGACTGCACGTTTGGCCAAAGTCAGTGGCACCAAGGGTAACCATGTTAGGAATTGCCCTTCCGCAGCAGCGTATCGAGCTCATATCAAATCTCTCTTGCTAAACCCATTTCGGGAAGATTGTATGCCCGACTTCACAGACTTCGTCAAACATTTCAAAACACAAGATGATATTGCGGAGATCTTCAGAGAAGATATTAATCTAGTACAGGCCATTCCTGATGCTTTCGTTGCTTTAGCCCTCGAAGTTATCCAAGCCAAATGGGATAAGGAAACCAAGAAAAATATGGAAATGTTTGAGAAGATGATTGCATTTCGTATCAATTTACTCAAGGCGTACCAAGAAGAGTTGAAAAGACAATGTAAGCTTCAACTAAGCTGGTATTGGCGGAGGGCTTGTGCTAATGCTTGTAATAGACTTCAAAGACATGGTAATCAGGCCAGAAGGCGAGGGCAGACTTCCACGCCTCTTATACAGCAGAGCATGGATGAGGTTGCTGCAAGACCTGCTGCCAGTTCTTCAGCTCAAGGTCACCCGCGAAGAGTATGTTGCTACAAATAGCACCAGAGAGGATAAACCGCCTATTCCAGCAGCAGCAACAATTCTTGGAGGCTGTAGGATTCTGTATGCTGACGGCGAGCTGGCTTTATGCTGGCTGGTGGATGCAGCGGACGAATACTACCGTGGAGTACCGGACCATCTGCCATTGGTGCCTCAAATTATTCAATGGGATGAAGAATTTGAGAAGGCATACCCGACCACTGAGCATCCGACAAACAAGAAAGATAAACGCCACCCTGACGATGAATATCATCGACAAGCTGGTGAGTACTATCGTGGCCAAGGACTCGGATGGGGTCCTGGTCATTTTGGCATTTGGGAGCCCACTGGACACTTTGGAAACCAGACCTGGCCTGACAGTAGTCCGTGGTGTCATGTAGTAACCAGTGACACCAAAGGCGGCTTTACTGAGAAGGAGAATCCGAAACATGCAGCGGCGTACGCCAAGTATAAACTGCAAATAGTCCCGGTCGAGGAATCACTCAGCGCCTTTTACCATGCTGGCGCCGCAAAAAAATGGGAGGAAAGTAAAGCACATCACGATCTGTTAGTGGCTTGGGAAACGGGATTGGAATCGAACAGCCCGGAACAATGCCATATCCTAATGGCACGAGTTCGCAAGAAGGCTGTCCACAACCACAAAGATGAATACGACCGTGGTTTGGCGGTTTCGATGTGCTTCGGAAAGTTTTCGGGGGGGGGGGGGGTGGGGGGGTGATTTCTGCCTCCCCGAGTTAAATCAGCGATTGCATTTCCGAAGTGGGGATTTCAAGTTGATGGGTGCCGCTGGTATGGTACATCTTGTGGCAGAGTTCCATGGGACCAGAACATCATTGGTATTTACGTCCAAGAGCAATGCCAGCACGATCAAGCAGCACATTGACTACATGGAAGACGGCCCCGAGCGAGACCGGGTGATTGCAGAAGATGAGCAGAAGATCGAAAAGGGGGCAGATGTCCACACGAAGCTTGCCGAAGTGGAATACGCCAAAGCTGTCAAGTACCATGGTGATGCCGTTGCCCTCAATGATGGAGTCTTGTCCATTGTCGATCCAGCTTTGAAGTCAGCCATCGAAGGGTACCAGTTATTGTGGGTCTCTCTCAATCTTAAAAAACTAAAAAAAAAGGGTATGGAACACCAGAAGAAACAAATAAAGGGCACATCAGATCCTCACGAAAAGCGTCAGATAGAAAGTACTCCGGCATCGCAATTCTACACCTTCGAGCAGACAGAACAAAAAAGGTGGGACAAAGATCCTTCCAAAGACCCCTTTCTCTCCGAGAGAGAACGAAAAGAGGAAGCTGCTGCTGCTGGCGTGCGATTTGAGAAGAGAAAGGCTGCTCCTCATAAAGGAAGGGAGCCTACAAATAAAAGGGCAAAAAACTCTTGATTTCTCTCAAAATCTATTGTTACCCCACTTCTAGCTATGCAGAACGAAGTCTTCATAGTGCTGCAAGGGTGTACAACCATAAAACCTACGATTAGAACTCGAAGCGTCTTAGGCCAATGTTCTATCGGGAACCGATGTTGACAACGCTTCGCGTCCTTACCCCTCAATGCTCGCTAAGACAGTAAACACACCTCGATTAAGGAGAGCCTTCCAAGGACAGGAGATTGGAAGAGGAGATAATGGCGAAGACGAGAAAGATGGACTCCGATTGCATATTAGACATGAATTGTACAGAGGACGGTGCATTCAATGTGTAATTCTTGTCAAAAGTCTTAGGGGCTACATACAGTCGAAAGATGTTAGATGATGTATTCGAGGACGAGAAGAAACTGCTCAGTGGACTCACAGTCGATCGAGATTTGCATGATTGTCTTTAGTGATGTATATGTGTGTATATATAATTTCAAACATTCACATGCAGTATCACATGCACTCTAGGACTTGGGCTGCAAGGGAAGCTCTCAACTATTCCGCCTTGTTTTTGGGGGGGATGTTCCACTTGCGTTAAAAGCTTAAATGCCATAATTCTAGAATCTCAGGAACAGACATTCGCGATACGTGGCTAGCGAAGATTAGTGGCGATTAGACTACATTTTCAACTGAGAAAAGCTGCTAGAGCTACATGTCTGCCACATCAAGAGCAAGCTTGACAAGGAAGTCAGAGCTCAGAATGCAGCTCTCAGAGCTGCTATAACTGCTGAGGAGAGACGTCAGATCGAGAACACGCCTGCTCCTTTATACTACGACCTGATGGACTCAGAAGCAGACAGATTGAGAAAGTGGCCCGATGACGACCCATTTCTGACCAAGAATAACAAGAAGGTACTGGCTGCAAGAGCGGTCTTAGAGGAGACACAGATCTCAGAGTGGAAATTTTACTTGTAGTAAGTTCCTTGAATAGGACGTACAATAGGCCACCTGCCATGCGGTGACATCCTACAACCAGATTTCCAGCACCAATACATACGATTACCAACTTAAGCGACAAAGCTAGCCATATCAGATACTTTTGCCGCCAAAAAGTGGTTCCACAGGACCCTCAATACAGAGGTCACCTGAGGACGCAGCGTAGGTCAATGTTCCCATAGGACTTCGGCAAGTATTGGAAGCTTCAAGAGCTTCTCGTTGATGAGAATACAAGCCTTGGGACTTTTCTTTCGAGCAGCAAGCACCAATGCCACACCCTAGTTGCTTGCATGAGCTCTGTAAACCACCAGGCTGGTGGTAATGCTATCGACACGTTCACGCAACGGACAGCATATGGCGATTACGACGGAGCCGATGTTTGCTTCCCAGCCACCGGATCGAGATATTCCCAGGAGATTCTCTTTATCTTCGAGCTGCTGTAGACGCTGCCGAGATCATCGCCCTGAGGAAGCGGCCAGCATCTCTATGGTACAAATCCAATAAGACGGAAAGAATCCGACTGAGAAAAACCTACCACCCTTTCCGACCTATGACGACCAGAAGCAGGAGCAGGAAATCCACGGATGACCCAATCACCGAGGATCAATTGAATCAGGATGGTGAAGCGCGTCGGGACATAGATGGCACCCAATCACTTGTCGAATAGAACACGATCGCAGGAGAGGTGTTGGACAAGATCTTTCCATCATATCCTGCGCCTGACTCACGAAACCCTGCGCCAGAGTACCACAAGCATCAACGAAAATACTTTACAGATCGAGGACGTCCATTCGGAACTCATCACTTCCTCTTCAACCCACAAATTGGTCATGGGGATGCCCGTTTTGATCAACCTCCCGCACCTTAGTTGCAGCGACTTTCTGGAGATACTTTGGGTGGATCCAATTCCAAAAAAAAGGACAAACCCATCAGAGCAGCTGCAGTTGAAGAATGGCTCAACAGCACTCTAGATACAAAAATCGTGTGCGGGATGTGGCTGAAGTCGATTATGCCCGAGGAATTCGAAAAGCAACGGAAGTTTCGACAGTTTCTCGTTAATGAGAACACAGGACTCAAGACTATGTCCAAGTGGCAACATTCTACGATGATAGTACGTTTAAATAACGAGACTGTGAGACACCACATAGGTGGAAAGGCAGATGGTTCTATAACCCTTTGGACATGTTGGGGATATGGGTCAGGCTCGGTTGATCTATGCTTTCCGGAGCTAGTCATTCGGTACAACATGATGCAACCATTCTGTCCTTGTACATAGATGAGAGCGGTCGAACAGGATGTAACACATGCAATAGACAGCCACGTGGACTATGAAAGGGGTCAGACTTGGATACATGTAGTTGCAGACATTTCATACTTGTCTCATGCCTACACCGCACTTGATCACGTCCACACGAGAAGAGATTGCCCCACTTCTAAGCGAGCCCATGACCGGAACCTTATACATGAGAATACCCACTTCTCTTCAGCCAATAGCAAGCCAAGCCATTATTCACTTTCTTTATTATTTTAAACTTGAAATTTACTTTACTAACACTTTATAGACAAGATCCGAGGCTGGGAATCCCAGTTATCGATTCTTCGCCTTGGAGCGACAGGCCTTTGAGCCTTATAGGATTTTGAGCCTAACCGGTCTTTGAGCCCCTAAGAATTCGATGTTTAGCAAACTGCGGCGTACAAAAAACAAGAGGTGCACAGCACAAATGTAAGTATCAAGTCATCTTCTTTCTCTACCCCAGCACAAAGTGAATAATGGCTTGACTTGAATGCTTTCTTTCCCGACTTAGTATGTGTGGCTTGCAAAGCTAGCGCACGTTGACTACGATGGTGAATACTTTATTGCTTCAATCATCACTATCAGGGCTCCAGACAATTAGAAAGGTAACGAGGGAAGGGGTCGGTTAACAGCGCGTGGGTGGTGGGCATAGTTTTGAAATTCGGCGCCAATGTTTGTGGCTCCGTTTATGTTTCATTGCATCTGTGTTGGGAATGTGTTCCGAGAGGTCATATTAAAGATTGGGAGGAGGGTCAGTATGCTAACTTGGAAGAATGACGTGGAGAAGCCTGTTCAGCAGCGGAAAAGACGGCTGGATTGATCTTTTAGCCGTGGTGAAACATCCTCGCATCAAATTGTACGAAAGATGACCAAAATAGCAGCTTTGATTAAGTATATTGATCGTTTTGGACTCCCCTTGACGACGTAATCAACTTATTTTCCAAATTTGTGCATGTCCAACTGTTTTATTAAGAAGCCCCATTCCCGATCCCTTCCCTACTGCTACTCACCATTTCCCTCCTCTGCCTCTGCCGTTCCCAACGATAAAGTGGCGCCGGCTTCTTGCTCTTCCTCCCAAGCAGCCTTCCAACCCACCACGGCAGCACCTCTCGCACTTGATACTGACAATGCTTCTTGGTTGGCACTCCAAACACATAGTTCATATCCTCCAGTGTCGTTACCTCGGCCGTGCCCGGGACTGATAACCACACCAGGAAGAATGCAACGGCGTCAAGTCCAGCGAATAGGCTGAGTAGACTGGTATGACCAATTGCTTTGGTGAGTTGAGGAACGGTGAGCGCAAGTACACCCGCAAGAAGGAAGTTCCAGAAACAGGCCCATGACATGCCGACTTCGCGGGTGAGGAGGGGCCATATCTCGGAACTGATCGAATTAGGATCTTATGAACGAGAAGATATGGAGAAGAGATACCTATACAGAAACGGTACAACCCCAGCTCCAGGACTATATGCCAGTGAGAAGAGAACCAAAAACATCGCTACAACACCTATTCTCGTATCTTTGTCTTGAATCTTGAAGCTAAATCCGGTGGCCAGCAACATCGGAAAACAACATAGGAGTGACATGAGCAGCAGATATCTGCGTCCTTTGGTATCGATGAACCAATAAGCCAGAGGCGAGAACAGAAAGTTTGCTGCGCCGAAACCAAAGGAAAGCCAGAGACTATTGATGGCAGTAAAGCCGGAATCAGCCAGGAAGGAAGCGGCGAGGAAGGCAAACACATTGATACCGCTCATTTGCTGCGCAGCCATCACAACAAAACTCGCAATAGCCGCTCGTCTGTTACGACTGATACTGAAGAGCTGTATGAAACGGCGCGGATAACTCGTGTGTTTGAACTCTTGCTGGTACATGTCTCGATCGACATTTGCGGACCAGTCGTTCAGCTGCTCTTCGACTTCTGCTCGCTTGGAGAATAAACTCGTTTCTACCTGGATCTGGGCGTGTATATAATACAAATCTCGTGCTGCGAGAAGGTCGTTCTCACGGAGTCGGAGGAGCGCTTCGTAGGCCTTTTGGTATCTCCCCTGCTTGATGAGCCAGCGTGGGGATTCGGAACAAACGAATGTTAGAGTGAGAAGCACGACAGCGGGGATGAATCCTGATGCGGTCTGCCATCTCCAATCCTTATGAAGGATGAGATTCGCTGCATTTCCTAGGAAGATACCCAGACCCACGAACGTCTGCCATGAAACTAACATTCGTCCTCGGATGCGAGCAGGTGCAATCTCGCTCTCGAAGATGGGAACGACGCTTGCTTTTGCTCCCATTCCCACTACAGGAGATTAGTATTTTGTTTCTTCGCAGAAGGAACAGGCGAAAAGAATGAAACGCTTCTCGAAGGACGTGGGAAAAGGTGTTGAAAGGTGGGAAAAAGGGATCTCCTGCTTACCACCTACAAGCAATCTGCAGAAGAGCAGCGATTGCCATTTTTGGCAAAAGGCACTTCCAACAACTCCAACGAACGAGAAGAGTCCAGCAACAAACAGAGCGCCCCGACGGCCATAGAAATACTCGTTCAATGGGTCTGAGATCCAGGCGCCCACACTACTAGCTGCGAAGTAGGTGATGGAATTCACACCACCAAAGATCCATACATCTTGCGTGCTAATCGTGTACTGTTCGGATTGGGTGCCGTTCGTGGAGAGGGTGCTGTTCGGGGAGAGGGTGCCGTTATCAATATGCAAGCCAAAGTCAACGGGCCATGAGAGATTGGCGCCAGTGAGAGAAGCTTGATCCCAGCCCTGCGCGATCGCAGCTATGCAGCATGTCAACAAGATGATCTTGAGCTCTTTGCTCTGTTGCCAGAGATTTGATGTCTTCTCTCGATGCAGCACCTCGCGTTCGAGGTCGGTCACGTTGTTGCTGACTGTCGAGAGGAACAGATCTTCATCCCTGGCCAGCCGACCGCCTCGCACGAGGAGGTCTTCATCAACCACGCCGGCAAGGTCGTGTGCGGCGTGAGTTTTGCGGACGTTTTGATCCTGGACTTCTGGGTCGGTCCAAAGGAGGGGAGAATCAATTCTGATGGCTGTATTAGTGTTGTAGAGGTCAAGAAATCGCTCAAACGACTTACATGCCCAGTTCGTTCTTCTCTAGCAAATCCTTGAAAGGGACACGACTCCTGGAGCCTGGAACCTGGTTGTTCACATGCTTAGCAAGCTGTCAAGCTGTGATATAGTGTCAGCCATCAGGGAGAATCCTTACAAGTTCAATTCCCGAAGTCATAGTTGCAACGCATTGAGATGAGCCTCTTTGACGGATTGCCGGAGTGAAAAGATTGGTGGATCGCGGTGTCTATTAAAAGGTTATACTTGAAGGAGGTATCACGGATTACATCTCCGTGTGGCAATCAAGAAGTTGGTGCTGGCAGGCGTCTTACTGCGGCACAGTTCAGCCTTACTGTACCCAAGATTCGATTTGGATGGCCATGCATATGGGCAGGGCGCAAGAGTACCAAGTTTGCGAGTCTTATGGGGGGTGCTGACGGTGATCTGCACCTGCCGCGGGTGTGGCTGGGCATGTCGGGGCGGGGTATGGTAGGACACGGAGGAAGAAACAACACAGTACATTATAATTGCAAGATATAGCATTCGGTCTTGAATTATACTATACATCATGAAATTGTGGGTTCAGTATACTCTTGATTTTGCTCACGTCCAAGTCGAAATATTAGTATTCACCACCAGGGAAGTCGAAGATAGCGTGTGCTTCGCGCATGTCAAAGGAATCCAACGCCGAACAGAAATCAAGAAATCAATAACCTGCCAAGAACTTCCCGTGCGCCTCCGCCCATCCTCTGAGGCATGCTAACGCTTCATCGTGACCATTGTGGCTGTGCAAGGCATCTCCTTCAGGCAGATTCATACTCATGCAACGGAGTTCCTCGATCTTCGAAAGAACGGCTTCTTCGACATAGTCGAGAAAAGACTCGCTCTCCTAGGCTCAGGATTCGAAGCGGGAGAAGGAGGCTTCAGGATTCCGATGTCCTCACACTCCTCGAAGAAACGCCTCATCTCGAGCGTATCCCAAGCTAATCGGTCACACACTGCTCCGCCATCTATCAGAAGACCTACCATATCGTGTCTCTTCTTCTGGACTGCGATACACATTGGTGTCCTTTCTGCTGTGTCTTCCTTCTCTGTCGATACTTGATTCTTGAGGAGGATTCTGGCACCATCGAGTTTGTTGTTATTCACTGCGCAGTGCAGTGGGGTTGTTCCATCATTGGCTGCTGCGTTGACATCTGCGCCATGTGTCACAAGGAGCTCGACCATATCCTCTCCTTCCCAACCGGAAAGTGCATAATGGAGAACTGTCCAGCCATTCTTATCTTTCGCTCCAACGTCTGGACTCTTCTCGTGTTCTAACAAGAGTCGAACAATCTTCGTATGTCTCTTCTGTACAGCTAAGAGAAGTGGTGTCAATCCTCCCTTGTTCCGCTGTTCCATATCAACACTCCCTTCAGCCAAATCAAGAAAATATTTCGTAGTCTCATAATCGTTCTGCTCGATCTTGCGCAAGACTAACATTCCGGAAGCAGTGGAACTTGAAGCATGTAGATTTTCTAGACTCGTCTCTGGAAACTCAGAGTCAAAAGGTGATTGCGACGATGCTGGCTCAGGCTGACTGTGAGAGCGTGGAGGCGTCGGTGGAAATACGTCTGGAGATGGTACTGTCGTAGTGGCTGGATCAAGATCCCGAACTAGACTCTCTCTTTTGGTATCTGGTTGATTTGGATGCCGTTGTCGATAAGTCATAGCCTGCCCGGGCTTTCCCCAGTACTCAAACATTTGCGAGAGCAATTCCCCCGTCTGGGTCAAGCTTGGGTGAGTTTTCCAAAGTGTCGTGGAATCAGGTCGGCCAGGAGTTTTCAAAGCCGAGTTATATGCTCGTAAAGCATAATACTTCCAATCCTCAAACAGCTCGTCGTCTTTCTCGCCCATGTGCTTTTTACAGTACTCGTCGTAGTATAGCTGTGCAAGAGCGTAACATAGTCTACCTCTCGTATCCTTACTTGCCTGAGCATCTTGCAGTAAATCTTCATAGTCATGTTTTGCCTCCTCGAACTCCCCATTCCTGGATTTTGCAAAGGCAAGGATTTCTCGGAATTTAGACTCCTCCTCAAATGGAAAATTGTGAATCTTCTCGCGTTCCTTTGCCGTCTCGATTGCATCGATGATATGGGTTTGCGCTGTCGAGTATTGTCCGTCATCGAGTGCAGTGACCGCCATCTGATAGTAATTATCAATATGGTCAGTCAGAATCTCCAATCGCTCAACCGCTGGGGGGTGGCAATTCTTGGCCTCAGCATTATTCGTGGTCAGTGATGGCAACGAGGTGGCCTTTTGCAAAATCCTCCCTAGCAATGTGACTTTATCAGAGCCTTGATTCTGTGTATGCCCGTCCGGTGTAGATACCCTGCTGATAATTCTTTCCAGGCCATCGTCATTCGTGGTCCCATCACTACCCAAAGTTGTTTGCGGTGTAGATCCGTTAGCCGTGCTAGGCTGTGATATTCTTCCACATAACGAACTTGCAGCACCGAGGCACTCGGAGGCCATACCGGGAGCCTGGTCTTCGATATCGTCGACGTTGAAAGCCGCATCTGCTTCTGGTACAACATCTTCGTCCACTCCCTCCCCATCTGTAGCTCCTGATTCGCTTGCAGGTACCGGTTGTTGTAATATGCCTCTTAGTTCTGCCATCATGATGTTTGTCTCGGTAATGAACGCATTCGTTCTATCGAAGCCCGCTTGAGCTACGGCTTGGGTTTCCTCGTGGATGAAGCTGTAAAAAGTTAGGCGAGTAAGAGTGGGGAGATGGAACTACTTACAGGTTTATACACTGGAGCATTAATTGTAAAGACGAAACGCTCGTCTCAATTTGTCTGGAGATTCTTGCAATCGCGGGACTCCTAACCTGGACCTTCATCTGCAACCAAGCCTTCTCCCAACATTTCTTACTTCTTCCGCCGCCTAGTTTCTCCAAGACCTCTTCTAGCCATTCCACACTGCGCTGTGTCCTTTTGAGAGTTCTCTGTGTCTGTTCGTATATCTCATTTTCATCATCGCTGACGGGCCTCGTTGTTAACTGAGGCTCCCTCCGCTTCAGCGCGATGTATACCGCCGTCACAGTGGAGTACAAACAATTTACCTGATCAAACAAATGGCTTCTTGTCTCGGTGACATCTTTGGCATCAAGAATAAACGATGCGATCTTTTGCGACAAGACTAGAGAGGCTCCGAGGACCTGGATGACGGCTGAAGCTGCAGAAACACCATCCATCTCGACAGTCCATGGCGCATTTCAAATGGTGGAGGGATAAGATGTAAGCCGGGGCCGCAGGTAAGAGAATCAGCAAAAAGAGAGGCGAAGTGGGCAGTTCATAAAATATGTTAGGAAATGGCTTAATGCACAGCCTTGACGGCCTGCCTGAGGTGATTCATGGTGGTCAGCCATCATAGTGTTCTTAGTGAGGGGCACGGGAAAGGATCGTCGCTACGTCGCCCACGTCATTGTGTCATGCATACATAGGCAGCCACCAAAATTTTCAGGTGAGATGTGTTGGTACGACAGCAGATCCTTTGAAGAAAAGAAATGAAAGAAAGAGGAGGTTCAACGTTTGGGAAGCCGAGCAGTAAAGTTATCTACGGAGGTACGTACCTAGCACGAAGCTAATTTACCCGAGCGCGTGTAAGGGAGCGGTTCCTCATGCACAGCAATGTTTTCGCGCTTTGCTGCTGCTTGTTGTAATCTCGAAGCACAACTACTTCACCGTCACATAACGGGAGGTACGCTTAACAGAGCCTTATTTGCACTATACATAACGAATAGGTATTGGCATAGCATATGGTTGCTGATGAAAGTGTTGTAGATGACATGAGAATATGGCTCTAGGAATCGCTAGTACATGTTGTAGTTATTGAATGTTGTACTCTAACAGATAGAATGCCTGATGATAAAAGAGAAAACAACAACGCATCCAATCCCGACTTGAACAGTTTCATTTTATCACACACACCTGCTGACCCTAGGATCACTCCTCGTTCGACTATTATCGGCCCCCAAATGCTGAACTGTTTCCTTCTAGCGTTCAATAACTCCATATCTGCCCAAACCCGGTTTATAGAGAAGCTAAAATGAACAGAAGTAGTAGTCCAGCAATTACATCAAGGGCTGGTAAGTGTCAGGAAACAAGTTAGAAGATGACATAATAGACACTTACTGCCGACGCAAGTAGGGTACACTCAGAGCCCACCCGCCAATCTTCAAACCTCTCGAAACTATAGCAGCACACAGCACGGCCCCTATAAGAGAACCTAAAGTCTCAACTGCAGCAACAATGCTGTAGAGGCGTCCTTGGTGATCTTCACCTATGGCAGAAGATAGGAAGGATTTCATACTGATCGTGAAGCACTTCCAAGCGGGAAGATTACAAATCCTAGACAGGAGGAGTCAGTCAATTCATTCAGAAAAACGGTGTGCCAGGGGAGGCGGCACCGATTATTAGTAGGGATCCTATCGAATCGATTCGAATCATAGTAAAAGTTCGATTCGATTCGAATTAATTCGAACTTTTTTGGTGTTGTGACAGTTTTTTAGGGGTTCTATGATATAGTAGTAGTTTTATACATAGAGTAGCTCAAATTTGACCCTAGTTTTTGACGTCTTAGGTGATCCTTTAACAATACAAGACCTCTCAAAGTCTCTGGCCCAATAGAACCACGTCTCAACCCTAGAATATTACGCCCTGTATTGAATAGCCTCTTAACATCTACCTCTGAGCCTGGAATCCCTAAGTAGTCACGCGCTGCTTGAGCCATTCGAGGGTACTTAGCTTGATGGACAGCCCACTAGTTCATAATCTAATCAACTACCTTTTTATAAGGGTTGTGCTTATAGGGAACGCTTGGTGTATCGAAGTAGTGGTCTATATCGTCTGTTTGCTAAAGCGGGGTAGAGTATTTTGCAAGGATGTCATGCTCTAAGGAGTTCTTTTGAGAAGCCTGCTCATCTCTTGACAATGTAGGTAGTTCCTCTTTAGCGGGATAAGCCTCCTTTAGGAAGTGCTTAACTCTTTTGATGATCTTATTTGCTCCTTTTATCTCTGCTTTTAGCCAGTTAGTCTTAATTCGAGGATCTAAGACAGCCGCAATCTAGTAAATATCGGTGTTGACCATGATATTGTAGTGCTCGTCTAGTTTAGTTAGTTCAGCGGTTGTAGCATTAATTAGCTTATTATTAAAAGCAATAAAAGATCCTTCTCTATTGCAAATAGAAGTTAAGAGAGTCTTGAGCTTGAGATATAAGCTTGGGATTGTTGTAAGAGTAGGCTCATTTCTTGACACATGCTTTGTATAATCCTCGAATGGCTTTAAAAGCGTCTTGATCTAAGCAAGTCTGTCCCATCTTGGCTTATCAAAAGTAAGATAATGAATCTCCGGATGATCCTTTATAGTTTGTTGTATAGCTGCTCGATGCAACAGTGCAATCTCTATTATGATAAGAGTAAAGTTCCACCTAGTGTCAACGTTATATGATACTTTTCGAGTAGTGTTGTAGCGTGTATCCCACTCCTTGAGGCGTTCCGGGCTTCGATGAATCCAAAGGACAACAATACGAAGAGTCTGAATATCTCCGAATCCATCTTTTGGTGATGCTTAAACCCAGGCTTGTTGTACAGCACGATTTAGGAACTCTACGGCTCCTTTATGTGTGCTTGAGCCGAGGTCTTCTAGTATAGCTTCGACAACAAGGTTCAAGATGTGAGCAAAGCACTGGACTTGAGACTTCCCCTCCCCCTGGAATCTCATAGGAGGATCTCCATGAACAGGCATCGAATCAAGAAAGTAGTCGTATTTACTCTCAAGCTTGCGATAAAGATGATAATAGAGCGTGTCGTTATTTGAGGCATTGTCTCCTATAATGCTGATAATCTTGTGTAAGATCTTATATCTCATGCCTATCTTGAAAACAATCTCTGATAAATTGGCTCTTGAATGAGTGCCAATTACCTCAACAAATTTAAGAGTAGCTTGAAATAGCTTCATGTTAGGACCAAACCACTGTCCATTGATTACAAAGATAGAGTGGTCGTTTTATGAAGTCCAGCTATTAAGAGATAGAGATATAGTAACGCAGGTTCGATTGAGAAGCTTTGCTAAGTCGATTTCAGCAAGCTCAACTCGTGCTTTAATCTTTTCAGCTATAGCATCTCCTTTTGGACAGAAATCTGTATATCCAGCGGCTTTGAGAAGTGTTTGAAAGCTCTTCTTTTCCAGTCCAACAAAGCATTTTCGAAAGGAGGGACCTTGTCTTGGACCTGAATAAAGAAATCTATAGCTCCTCCCATTGTAGGTTTACTTATAACCTTAGGATCTTGTAATTGCTTATGCTTATCCTTCAAATGCTTTCCCAAAGCAGTAGTTGATCCAGATAGAGCTGACTTCTTTCTTGTAAAGCCCTTACAGGCCTTGACATTGCAAGTATATAGCTCATCATGAACCTTTAGCTTCTTACGGCCTTCTATCTTCTCTACATATCCCTCAAGTGTTGTAAATGTATAGTGTTCCCACTACTAGGCACGTACTCCTACTGCATTCCCCTCCTTTGCTTTGAAGGCCTCTACTTCCTCCTTATCAAGTTCTTGAACGGATGCTTGTGTATCTTAATCCTGGGAGGAGATTTGTCTCTTAAGGCTGCTTCTTTTGGTCTTTGTAGAGCTAGGATTCGAAGGAGTAGGTTGGGAGCTGTCTATAAAGCTATATGAGTTTAGGGATTTGTAATTTCTCTTTGGAGTAGCTCGTTGGGGGCGGGAAGTGGTCGTCTGGGTATCTTGAGTAGCTTGAGATGTTGAATTATTGTTCGATAGACCTCCTTGAGGAGTAGTAGGGGTAGAGGAGGCCATAGCGGTGGCGTGGTGGAGCTGTAGGGGCCAAAAAAAGGTCTGGATTTAGAGATCACTTATAGAGTTTTTCACTCTAGCGTCAAAAGTACATAAAAGTGGGTACAAATATAGGTTAAATCTACGTACATGTAACCTTGTCTTGATATGTAAGCATCTAATCTAATCTAATCAAAAAAGTTCGAATTGCTCGAACTATTCGACGAACCACCCCCTTTTGATTCGAACTTTGATTCGAATCAAAAAAGGACTGATTCGATTCGAAGATAAAAGGCAAAGATTCTTCGAATCGAATTAATTGGACGATTCGATAGGAGCCCTAATCATCAGAAGCCAGATCAATAACGCAAGTCTAATTCCCAACAATCCAATGGTCAGTAGCAGAGTGCTGAACCGAGCAATACTCAAACTCACTCCTTGCGGGCCAAGGACGTATGTCTACTGAGAATGGAGTTGGTTTCTGGAATCAGCAAGGTGAACAGAAGCACGGAAATTCCAGCCCTCACAGTGAACATGTAGCCAACCTAGGACACATTGATATAAATAAATATAGGGAGGTGATGACAAATACAGGCAAATGTCCAACGATATCGCTTCGAAGTGTATTGTATAAAGAAAAATATGTATCTTCTAGACACGGCATTGATGAACACTGCAGCTAAGTCGAGAGTCAAGTGTCTTTTGGATATTATGATGTGTAGAGCGTCCGCAAGATGACCCTGTGTCTATGATACGAAATGTCTCACAGCCTTCTGTACATCTATATTCGTGCGGCCGCTTTTATTGAATTTGCCTCCTCTTCTGCAGCATCGTACTCATGATCTAAGAGCAAAGGTTCAGCTTCTGCAGATTCGTTAGGGACGAGGTGCAAGGTTACCTGAAGCAGCAAGACTGATGGCAACACCAAAAGGAACAAAGAAAGGGATATAATGTATAGAACCAACATGTGAGCCTTCCCCTACAAGTATTAAAGCTGGCGCGAAATATGTAAACTCAAACGGACCAAATGCTCGACCAAAAGCTTCAATGATCAGTACGAACTTACCATTCGAATATATGACCTTTTCACAGCATTTTTATGAGAACCAATGCAATATGGCAGCAATGATTTTTAAAAAGAGTGCATGTCTGCGGCCTTTTGGATTTGCTAGATTACCATGGGAAGTTGGATCACAAGCTCTATAGAACCGTACCAGGGCTGAATAGTTGCCGACGATGTCAGGTTTGTCCACGAACCTACCAACTTTGTGAGAATCGCCAAGATACAGAGTAGATATTCCAGACAATTTTGAATCTCTTGTGTGATGCAATCCTCTTCAGGAATGTCGTCGCTGGGCAGAAACCTCCGGAGGTCAAGATCTTGTAGCTTTTGTGGGCTCAGATTTGGCATATCGGAATCATCAGGCTCGTCAGGTGCAAAATTGGGCATTGTCTGGGCGACCTCGTGATATGGCAGTCTACTGGAATGGAAAAGACGGATAATTGATTGCCTTTCGAGATTGAAAAGCTTGAAGGTTGAAAAACTTGAAAATTCGAACAACGTAGAGGAAACAAGCAAAGACGTCGTAATGTTCGATGCTGGAGCCTGGAAGATCGCCTTGCATACCGACCTCATCGGCTTGGTCGGCTGCCAACCTCAAGTCATTACAAACTCTGTTCTTTTTTTCAGAGTGTAGGACGACAGTAGCGGAGATTCACGCAAGCAAAAAGGACATCTCCAGGCATTGGTTTTCTCGCCTTTCCCCGAAACGTCGAGCTCCTCATGGAAGAACTGGTATCGGAAGTGAGTGAGACAATGAGAAAGCCAATCTTCGATGTCCGATATAAAGTCAAAAAGAGTGATTCTTGTAAGGCGATGGCGTGTTGAAGGGATACCCGCTCAGCGGATGCATTGTTAAGATGACTTGGAAAGATATGTGTCTTGAAGTGTGGCTCGACGAGAAGTGTTTCAGGGAAAGTGAATATATTTTCTTTAGGGCATGATCTGATGATTGAATTAAACGCCCCAAGATTTACCCCACGTCTCCTTCGACAACTTCACTCGTGGAACTGAAACAGCACAAAGGCGGAGCATAGAGACCAGATCCATCATTATTTGCACAAGAAGATGGGAAATTTTAGAAGTTGAGAATAATTTCATAAGCAACGATTAGAAGCCTGGCCAAACCTTTTGTTTTTTTCTTTTTCTGCAAATCTTCTCGAGAAAATAAGGGGCAGAGGATCAAAATTCATGGTGAAGTGGTCTTTACCACTGGATTCCCACGCCTGAGCATCAAACCCATCCTGGAATTCCCAATCAAAGGTCATTACTAAACGAGCTAGTGATGCCCTCATCTGCAACCAAGCTAGTTTCTGGCCTACGTAGTCAAAAGCACCGCTGCCAAATGGTCTAAAAACCTCTGGGTGAACAACAAGGTTCTTCTTTGTTGTCCATCTTTCTGGAATAAAGCTGTCTGGCTCGATAAAATTGCGACAGTCCCGCCAAGCAACATAATGTGGAAATCTGCAGATTGTGTTTCCAGGTATGAAGTAATCACCAACCGACTCTCCCATCGAAGGCGTCTTTCTTTGTAGGCCGCATGGAATAGGAGGCTGCATTCTCATGGATTATTTGAGTACAGAATCAAGGACCGGATACGGATGTCTCGGATCGAAGTGGCCATCTTTGAATAGAGGGTCGAGTTCGCGTCTTAGTAGTGCTACATTCGTGGATTGTAACGCCAGATAGAAGCTCGCTGCAATAAGGACAGTTGATCAGTTGGATCTGGTAAAGCTTAGTATAATGTCTACCATTTATTTCAGAACTTGAGGGAAGAGTTACGATCCGACAACAATAGCAAGTCGAGATTCCCACGCCAGGAGAAAACCGGCAGACTGTGGGTTATCCTCCGTTTCCAACAAATATGTGAACAGATCAGGAGTAACCGGTTCTACACGAAGTCTCCTGTAGGCAACCTTTTGATCCGCCACGTTAGTGAATCTTGTATTGCTTTGCAGCAGAAATGAAAAATATTGTGCAATGCCATAGACCCAAGGCACCTGTCCAGTTGTTCCAAGCAGCTGCTGGCTCTCTTCAAGTAATCGTAGTGCTTGTTCTGTATCCGGCGGTGGTAGAGTCTCAACACCTTCGCTGAATGTAAAAGCCGACATCATCTCAAATCCATAGGACTTGAGCACGGAGGCGATATCGCAGGAGGTCGAGTCGCTAATCCTACGAATGAAGCGGTCCACTTGAGTATTGATAGGTCCGATCCATTGCTCCAGAGCTATTAAGACATTAGTTCTCCAACAAGGACATGAAGTACCTTCAGAAGAAAAACCTCTCTCCCAAAAAGGTCGTTGTTTATCGTGAAGGTTGATATCTCGAGTTCGATGCAAGTTTCGACCTACGCCGCCCAAGCTATACCATGGCCCTTTTGTACACTGCGAAACGGGCCCGTACAAGACCATACATGCCTCCAGTATGTTGATTGACAGCTCGTTCGGGCCTATGGTGGTTCACATTCAGTAAAGATATTGACTCCTGCATCTTCGCACTATGAGACTGACCGATACGGACGATGTCCCCCATGCTTTCGATGTAGACCTGCTAGAACTTGTTGGTGCTGATTATCTCTACCAGCTTTGTAAGCTGTAGACCATTTGCTAACGGCATCAAGAGTTGATCCTGGAAAATGACGGGTGCGATGGAAGACGACTCGGTAGGTGGCAATACTTCCCACAAGGGAGAGCATACATGTTGTGGCCAAGATATTCATCCAGATAGCAGCTTCAAGAGGGTCTACCCTCCTGGAGCAGGATTATTGCAGAGAGAATGGAGTATAGCACCAAAAAGACCCCAAGAATCGTTCCGGCCTCACGATCGAGTTCGCCATAAATAAAGAAGAATCTGTGAGAAAGCGCACCGATGACAATCGCGAGTTGAAGCTCATAAATCCAGAGCAGTGCCATATTGTCTTTCAGTACCTACACTTTCAACTCACTGGTGGGTAGAAGCTTCCACAATATATCACGATATGATCGTGGGAGTGGGACTATGACACATGAGTGGATTTAACCTCAGGATGATTCAAGAACGATGCTGATGTGATGAGATGCCGTCATGTAAACAAGATATTACTAATCGGGACTAGCCAATTCTACCAAAGATATACTCTGGACCTTGCGGCTTAGACTTACAATACAAGACATCCACCTAAAACATGCTCCGCTTATTAGTTTCCAACAGCCGGAGGTAGGAATGGTTTTGCACTGGAAAAATATCAGCTCTAGCACCATCTGGGGTTGACAAGAAGGGAAGTGCAACAGCAACAAAGGTGGCCTGCAAATATTCCTAATCCGGACTTGGCCTGCAAGCCATAGGGTGGTTGTCAGCTGTGGACATGCTTCCCCCGAAGACGTTGACACATTTTGAGAATCAGCTCCAAGTGCGTTACCAGATGGACGAGAACAATCTACAACGACCATAAAGTTGACAACATTCCAGGCCTAGCAATGGGGCGATTGTGTTGGGACGAGTGGTAGTATGAAGAATGTTAGTATCGTGAGGATCAGCCACTATTACACGATAAGATGATAGCAATGCATTGATAAATGTGAGGAACCTTGCAATACCCAGCTACTCGTAAAATAGATGCTCTGTCACTCGAGAAACTCGTTGTGCCAAAAACAAACAGAAAATAAATTATCCCCCCAAAAGGTATGATGGAGACCGGCAGCATACCAACACATCTGAAACTGAGCATCAGAAAGAATGGATACACATGCATTGACGGCTTACACAACGGCATTTGCAACCATACTTCTGAGCGTGTGTGTAGTGATGGGTGCATCATCCGATGCATCGGATGTGGGACCAAAACACATAGGCTCCACCGCACATTGCTTCCATGTCCTGAACACCTGACTCAATGAGAAAAATGACCCAAAAGTATTGGAGATGAATCATAGGCCATTAATCATTCGGTTTCAAACAATCCTTTATTCCTTCCCAGGAGTTGCTCCTTGAGGCGCTATGACAATAGGGTATTCCAACTCCAGCGTAGCTTTAGGATTGCCAGAAAGAGGCTTGAAGTCCACAATCAAAGAATCCTTAACAGCGAAGACCGAGTCGTTCTCTAAATACTTATCGTTCCGGTCGAAGATTTGTGTTGTGACTGGCTTGTAACCATCCTTTTGCACCTATGCCTCTTGTTAGAATATCATCTTGGAGGCAAATTTGTTCACTTACAATCAGATGAATATGCGCCGGCCTGAATGGATGTCTATCCAACAATGTTAAGAACTTCCCCGCAGCACCTATTCTAATTAGTACTTTCCTATCTCCGTCCTGTTTGTGCTTGTTTGTACATACCATCATATGGAATTGGATAAGGCGTTGGCCTCAAGCAATAAAAGCTGTACTTCCCCCCTCCATCCGTCTTAAACTTACCCCTCAGATTAAGGTCCACCTGCTCATCATCCTGCTGCTCATACAACCCATTCGTGCTTGCCTGCCAGACATCTATCCACGCTCCAACCACCGGTTTCTTCGTCACTAAATCGGTGACTTGGCCATGCATATATGTGATCTCGCCATCGGCAGGGACGGTGTTGACGATTGTGCTGTCATTCTCGAGAAGAGGGTGGTCGTGGCGGAAGAAAGGACCTAGAATCGCGGATGCTGTGGCTGAATCGTTGGTTTCTGCTGCCCGTTTGAAGGTTATTTCATCGACGAGTCTGCCATTTTCACATCAGCCACTATTCTTGTCCAATAGTAGAAGAAGGGCTTACGATTCCAATCCAATAATATCACAAAGCAATTGCGTCTCGTTCCTTTTCTCGTCACTCATTCTGCCGCTCCAGTTCAGCAGATCCACGGCTTGCATCCATTCCTCCACCGTCAACTCATTGTCCCGCGCGAAATCGTGAACGTGTTGGATGAGACTGCTTATCAATTGGCGGAAGCGCGGGGTGGCTTTTGGACCTGTCGCATCGATGACCTTTTGTGTAAATGTTGGATCAAAGCGGGAGGTTGATTTGACGCCGCCATTCGTGGTGCCGTTGAGCGCTGCCATAGTTGTTTTGTTTTATGCTGCAGAGAGGAAAGCGATGAGAGATTACGAAAAAGCCATAGACAGATATTATATAGAGGATGAAGAAGTAGTCGAGGGAAGAGCAATCTTCAGTCCCCTATCCGACAGGTGAGCTGAGCGTTGCATCTTCCCATGTAGTACCTCCACACAGTACTACATGCGGAAGCTGGCATTGGATAAGTCGGAATGATTGCCGCTTTGTATGGAGGGGCAGCTGTGGTTCGAAATGCGACTGTGCCAATTGGAGAGCTTCTTGAGGTTGTGCAAAGTATCCGATGCGGGGTGACAATTGGTGGATATGAACGAAATGGTCTATTACATAAGCGCTAACATGTCTCGAACACAATGCCAAGAGCTTATGAGTATGTTTCTGTAAGGAACTTGGAATCCAAACAATTTTGCTGACCTCAGTTCTTTGGGCAGGTATTATTTGTTACTGAGATTGTGTAGGTTTATCATCAGTTTTCTTAATGGCTGTAAGCCGACCGGGTGCATTATCCGCAATATCCTAAGCTGGCTTCAACAACACGGAATTCGGAAAGAGATCCAATCCCAGGGGAGTGTCATCTTTCTTCTAATATGACCAGTAGATATTACTGGGATATATGACAACAATGAGCATGTGCCACAGACGCCCCAAACATGTTCTCGAGCTTGTCATCGAAGCATACCCGTTCGGCTTTCGTATTGTATCTGCTCCGATTTATCTGACATATAATTCATTTATCAAGAAATCAACTCGCCTGTCATTTTTAATTCAATTCTAGATAATTCAAGACATCTGTAAATAAGTCAGGTTATCTAACAACCCCCCCCCCCTTTTTTTTTTCAAGTTTTTCTTGCCTCGAACAGGGCCAATAGAAGTGCAAATTAAGTAGTTAATCAGCATTGCACACCACAAGATTGTACACATACTGAACAGCTCCAGAAGCATTAATCAAGATGTCTGCCTCATCCTCGATGATGGTATCATTTGGATCCAACTTGATCATCCACCTCTTCTTCGAGTCCAGTGTGATCGATCATTCAGTCAGTCAGCGATCAGCAAAGGTCACTCTTCTCGCTGAATGGCTGATAAAGGTACGTTCCACTGACTGACTGACGCTGATTCGTTGATTAGCGAGCTGATGAGGTTTATAATTTATAAAAACGTGACTATTTACATACAAAATTTGAAGATATACTTTTTAGAGTAGTGACTCTCTTATCACTTGCTTAGCATGTATTCAACTTATACTTAGACTATAAGTGTGTTCTAAAGCATATCTAAGTGTTTTTAGATATATACTTGTGACTCGAAATTCTTAAATTTAGAGCTAAAAACAGGACTTTTTGTACCTAAAAATAAGATTTTTAGAAGTCTCTAACTGATCAGTTCGCTGTCAGCGAGGGTATATCTCCACTGAATGACTGATCGTTTTTATCAAATTGAACTGACTGAATGACGCTGATGGCTGATCAGTTTGCTGATCAGCCCGCTGAACGATCGATCACCCTGTTCGAGTCATTTCAGGTGGATGCGATGACTTTGGATTCGACCTTGACATGCTTGTCAAGGCCATACTTGGCCGTAGTGCGCTTAATGTACGTTTGAATTTCGGATCCTTTCGTCTAAGAAGTGGACCAATCTGCATTGGGCTCGAATGAGAAGGTGAAGATATCTCAACAAGTGTCAGCACAATCCAAATGGCACGCAGTCCGGGTGGCTTTACGAGCGGGAACATCGCTTAGAAGAATCAGTCATATGTCTTATCCTGTATGATGTGACCTACCAAGCGATACCAGGATACTTGTTCTCCAGCCAGACTCCACCCACATCACTGTTCTTCTCATAAATACACAAATTAATGTACGACTCCATTCCCATGTTCTTGACATAATATGCGAGCATGAGACTGAGTAGCCAGCGCCAACACAGACAGTTCTCAGCTTCCTAGGAGTGAAGATTGGCTGCTCCCATACCGGAACCCAGTTTGGTGGATTGCCATCAGATCAGAATTACTTCCTGCCATGGCTAACTTTTGCTCGTTGCTATTGGTGATGAAGCTATGAAAAATTTGAGGAAGTACCCCGAGGAAATGTGCAGAGCCCCACTAGATATAGACTTTTCGATTTAGCAAAGGCAAGGGGAACATCTGGACGTGACAGAGGTCCAAATCTGGAAAGACTGTTAGATAAGGAAGAGAAGAATTGAATACAAAGTCGCGATGTGAACCAAGCGGATGCTGTGCTACTGCAAGCCACCGTGACCTAGTAGCGGGGGATCATTCGGAAATAATTGGAGGAGGTACATGAATACGAAAGTGTGTTACATCAATCTGTGGCCATTCTGCAAGAGAACTCAGCCAACATATATGGTGCGTCCATCTTTTCAGTCTAACGCCCAAGATTGGAGGAAATTCTACGCCAGTTCCTTCAATCGACGCACTCGTTCTTTCGTCTTCGTTCAGATAGGGCAAAGGTCCATCAAAAGAAGTAAACAGGCAGCTTCAAGTATAGTGAAAGCTTACTTCTTAGCCGCATGATGGTAGAGTACCATTTGAGGTGGTCTAGTAACATCTACACCGGAATAGTGCGAGCCACCCAATGACAGCACCAGTGTTCATAGCAACAGCCGCGGCTCTCGTACGCCCCTGTAGTGAGACTGGTGAGTAGCTAAGGGATATGAATACATATTGCCGCGGTCTTTCAACAATTCCACAGTCATACAATGTGAAGAGTGTCACCAACAGTGCTGACATGGGACTGAGTCGAACTCTTTCAGCAACTGTTGTAGCTAGACCGTGCTGACTTCAGCCTGCTACCAACCTTCAGTTGGCCACAGATACGAGAATCAGCAGGAAGGTTAAGGGCTAGAACTTTATATTTTCATGTTCGATGTCGAGATGGTGATGGCAAGAAAGGAGCTGGAGATGGCGGGCGTCTTCCGCCCCTTACTAGGCCCGATACGGCTTGGCGTGCATCTGTCAGTCTCACCAGGCTGCTTTTATTGCCCTTTCAACTGCTTTGTATCGCCATATCTCCAGACATCCTCCAACGGAAGAGGTACCCCGCACTAGATCTAATCCGAGTGCGAGGTACAACGGTGTTGGCAAGCAGGGACAGGGTCTCTCCCGATGCTCTGTCATTGTGCACTCATCCCCATCCCCATCATGTATATTATGTGTCTCTTTATCCATCCCTATCTCAATATAGTCATTTCGCGTTTTCGTCCTTCTTTTCAATCTATATTCTACGGATTCTAAGTAGAAGTAATATAGACGTTAAGTGACGGTCAAGATGGCTCCAGGAGACTCTGAGGTGGATGTGCTCATCGTCGGTGCTGGTCCAGCAGGGTGAGTCTGCTGCAGTCATGTACCGAAAATATCTTCTAATAAGACCTCAGACTCATGGCAGCAACATGGATGGCTCGATGTGGTATCAAGACAAGGATAATTGACAAAAGAGGAACCAAAATCTTTAGCGGGTATCGTCGCACTGAGCCATCAATTTCATTCTTCTCTAACGATATCTAGTCAAGCAGATGGCTTCCAGAGTAGGACATTAGAGGTATGAACCATCAATATGATTACCAATAGTGTGCTAATCGATTAGATACTGGATTCTTTTGGCTTTGCAGACAGAGTCTGGAAGGAGAGTAATCACATGCTCGAGATTTGTCTATGGAATCCCGACTCTGAAGGGAGAATTCGAAGATCAGACAGAATCCCAGATACAATACCCTTCATCAGCCGCTTTCAGCAAGTCGTCTTACATCAAGGTATCTTACCACCTGATACTCTTCTTTTCTGGCATTTGCTTACCATTTGCAGGCCGCATTGAACGATTCTTTCTTGACTCACTGAAAGAGCATAGCGACATTCGGGTGGAACGTGGTGTCCTGCCTCAATCTTTGAAGCTCGACGAATCCAAAGCAGAAGACCCCTCGTCCTACCCCATCGAAGTCACATTCCAGCACCTTACCGAAGAAGAAATGAACCCCAACCAATCGTCCAACACCAATGGAAATGCAAAATCAGACGGTCTTTTCCGCTCAAACCTCGCAGCCGATGACACCGAAGAACTTCTTCAGCGTGCAAGCAATCATGGCCTGGCCGGCTCAAGAGAGACAGTTCGTGCCAAATATCTCATTGGATGTGACGGTGCGCATTCCTGGGTTCGTCGCCAGCTTGGTGATGGCTTCAAGCTTGAAGGCGAACAGACAGATTATATATGGGGAGTATTGGACATCATTCCTATCACCGACTTTCCAGATATCCGAATGCGATGTGCGATCCATTCAGCAAGTTCCGGTTCTGTGATGGTCATTCCACGCGAGAACAAGTTGGTCAGACTTTACATCCAGATGACCACTACCGAGAAAGGAGGAGGTAAACTTGATCGCTCGAATATCACGCCTCAGTTGATTCTTGAGTCTGCACAGTGTACGTTGGCACCATACAAACTGGAATATGAGTATTGCGACTGGTGGACAGCATATCAAATTGGGCAAAGAGTAGGCTCCTCATTCTCGAAGAACGAAAGAATATTCCTAGCTGGTGATGCGGTCCATACTCATTCTCCTAAGGCGGGGCAGGGTATGAACGTCAGCATGCAAGATACCTACAACCTTGGCTGGAAAATTGGTGGGGTTATAAACGGGACGCTTGAGCGGAGTGTGTTGAAGACGTATGAGAGCGAACGAAGGAAGATCGCTCAAGATCTAATTGCATTCGACCACAAGTTTTCTCGCCTTTTCAGCGGTCGACCCGCAAAAGACGTCGCGGACGAAGCCGGTATCAGCATGTCCGAGTTCAAGGAAGCTTTCGTGAAAGGCAATCTCTTTGCGAGCGGAATAGCTGTTAATTACAGCAGAAGTATCATCGTCGCAAAAGCAGAGGATGGGAAGGACCATATTGATGAACCTGGACATGGGAGGGTGATTGGGAAGCAAGGCTTAGCAGCAAACATCAAAATCGGCATGCGCTTCCCCAGCTACCAAGTCCTCAACCAAGCCGATGCTCGACCCTGGCAATTCCAAGAAATGTTTAAATCCGATGGTCGTTTCCGCATCATCGTGTTTGCAGGAAATATCACCAATCCAGACCAGAAGTCACGCATCACTGCTCTGACCTCTCATCTGTCACCTCTCGTCTCACGCTACACACCACCGAATACCAAGATTGATTCAGTCATCGAGATCTTGACCTTGCACTCCAGTCCCAGACATGCAGTTGAGATCTTCGATTTCCCAGAGTTGTTGAGGCCATGGACCAAGGGAGAGGGATGGGATTATTGGAAGATCTTTGTCGATGATGTGTCATATCATGAAGGTGATGGCAAGGCGTATGAGGGGTATGGTGTTGATAAAGAGAGAGGCTGTTTGGTTATTGTTAGACCGGATGGGTATACCGGCTGGGTTGGGGAGTTGGAAGATGTCAGTGGTGTAGAGGGGTATTTTGGTGGCTTTATGAGGGCTCCGGGATGATTGCGATTGATGCCAAAGACTTTAAGAGCTTTGGTGGGATGATCATCTGCTATCACGTGCTAGGAGAAGAGATACTCGAGACATCTTTCGGCAATTTGCATGAACATCATCTTGTGAGTGTTCTTCAAAGCAATGTTTCCCAGCTAGAGATTTTGTCTCTCAGAAGGTGCGATCAAGGCCTACCTACTTTGGGCTGACAATTGTCACATGCTCAATCGAAGCACATTACGTGAGAAGGTCCATCCGGCTAGAGTACGGGAGGAAGTCCTCTTCAAAGGCTCTTTCAGTACAGAAGTCACGATGAAAATACAAGAACGGTGAGGTACGCTGAAATCTTGCACCTGGGCGTGATTTTTTAGGTATTTCGAGGAAGATATCCAAACATGGAAGAAGCAACTCCGTTGCTCCCGCCTCAGGCACGCATGGAGTCCGCACGCCTCAGCTGGAACTGTGACTAGATCTGTACATCCATCTCCACTAATCGAATTCCAACATGATATCGCAAGCCCCTGATTCGATGGCTTCACAGTCGCCGGATCCGTTCACCGAAAGTGCCAGCCTCATCATCACGACATTCTTTCTTCCCAGTCTCTATCCCAAACTCATCACTGAAGACGCCAAAGTCTCCGATCTTCACACCCGAGACGCAAGACCTCACGATGGCCTCTTCAGAAGCTAAGAAGCGATCCGAATACCCAGACATATACCAGCCATTGGACTACGACAAGAAGGAATAAGGCTCCTCAGATTATTGCCGGATACAGACCGCAAGGCACCGATACACTGCGAGCTTTATCAATACACTCTGGGTCCCTCCAACGATTATACGGCCCTCTCTTATTGTTGGGGAAACTATGAACCCCAGCAAAGTATTTTGCTTCAAGGCCAACAATATACCGTCACGCCAAATCTCTACGCAGCGTTGATTGAAATACGAGCCCAAGATGAGACGAAGATTATGTGGATTGATTCTTTGTGTATCGATCAGAGCGATTTGGCTGAGAGACGCAATCAAGTTAGCTTTATGGGAAACATATATTCGAGGGCAGCACTTGTTCTCACGTGGCTTGGACCCTGTCTCCGGGGGCTCGAGGACGAATATCGTGACCCCACTTTGGCAAGAGAGCTCATTGACAATGTTGCTACAGTGTATGACGAGTCGGCCGAGCTGGACGACAACGATGACTGTCGTAGCAAGACAAAGGACCTGAATCTCAAGCCAGACAAAAGAGAACTTTTTTGCGAGCAGTGGACCCCTGTTGAAGACTATGGCAATCAATTAACCGGGAGAAGTGTGGCCACGGCACTGCATGATATATTCGTGTCTGTGGCTTCTGCCCCGCTTTGGCAAGCTTTCAAAGACCTTATATCTATGGAGTATTGGAGCAGGGCTTGGATCATACAGGAAGTTGTTCTCTCGATACATGCCTTGAGTATGTGTGGCTCTATTCAAATTCAGTGGCGAGATGTGCGTTTGATTGCACAGCACCTCCCACAAAACGAGTTCGGTGCATATGCGGTCAGTGCGTTGCATAGCAGTCACACTCTAAGACCCCTAGCAGCCTTACAGGATGCTTTGCGTGAAGGCGAACCTCCTACTCTCACTCAAGCGTTAATGGCGTCTCGAACGCGTGTCGCAGAAGACCATAGGGATTATGTTTACAGCGTTCTTGAAATTGTTAGCAAAACCTATGGCATAGTACCCGACTACGAAATTTGCGCCCAGTGTGTGTACTTCAACGTGCTCAAAAAGATAACAACTTAGGATAGAAGCTTAGATATTCTTTCTGCGTGTAAGTCTTTTAGATATGAGCCGCAATATCCTGAATGCAGAAGGTGGGACAGATACAGTTATTTTGAATTGGCCAGATTACCAAATGTAGCTCAAAGGTCCAATATCTGCATGTGCAACAAAGAAGATGGCCCTGCCCTCCGAGAAAGTCAAATATCTACTAGCCGCGACTTTCTCACGACTTATTTTGGGCTTCGAAGTTGGATTCCAAGTTGGTCTCATCGGCTCTCTCATCACACAACCGCAGCCGCCAACCTCCAATATGCACTTCTATATCAAGAGAGTACTTGCTACGTCAGGGCATCTGCAACATATAAAGCCGAGATTGAGTTCTCGGCTGACCAGCGATATCTTACTGCTCGTGGGTTTGTGTTGGATGAGATCAACTTTATCACTAGCGCAGGATATCAAATCGGAGGGTATCACATGGATCTTTCAAGAACGGTCGAAAGCGTCTTGGTGGAGACAGGACGAAGAGGAGTTGGATCGAGTTTTTATGACACGAAAGGCTGCGTACAGGCTCTGGCAAGAAGCCAGGCATGTGGAAGGGGACGGACTGGTAAAAGATTAACCATGTTGGAAGAGTGGATACTACTATTTTGGACCACAATGGCACATGAGGAGTTGCGAATTCTTTTGGAGCTTCCAGAAACCCTATCAGATATTCATCGTAGTTCATACGAAGAATTGGTTGAAATGTCCATCATTAAGAAATTGACCATGACAACCTATGGCGCTATAGCTGTCACCGAGCCGGAAGTCCAGGTCGGAGATCTAGTCTGCATTCTGTTCGGAGCAAGAATCCCATTCATTCTTCGCCCTTGCGAGAACGGTAACTATCTTATGATGGGCGAAGCTTGTAAGTAATTCCCCAGTCCGATGTTGTTGAGATACTGACATGGTTAGACATTGATGGGATTATGGAAGGTGAAGCAATGGCTGGCCTGGAGAACGGCACCTACCAGGCGCAGTCATTTTGTCTCCAATGAGACATCTCAATGTATCATGAAGATATGGATCAAATTTGAGAACGCATGGCAGCCTAGGATGGAAATGAAGAAGAATGTTCAGCTTGCATGTTAAGAGAGATGGATCGAGAACACAAAGAGAGAAGTACACGATATCTGGACGAGGATAGCAGCCAGAAACATCTTTCATTAGGAATGGGAACCCAATTGAAAGGAATATAAAGGGAACAGAGATTTGTGACTTCCTCATTGCTGAGTGCTACTGGTACTCCCTTGGCTCGTCGGAAGCTGCACTGACTTGGTTGTATTCGACCACGCAACATTCCACAGTTATAGCTAGAATCGAGCTTATAGATGTGCAAGATACATGAATCTCAGACCAACATTGACAGCTACGGAAGCTTGATAGTGGAATGAGGATATAGATTGACCTCACAACATCCTCTGATTGGTCAGTCTGCCATCCGCCTAGTATGTGGGGAACCTCCATCACCATCCGACGACATCACCAACTTCCACCCATCACTCATTCTTATAAAGTTCTCTTCCTCACCAACATTTCTCCAACATCATTCCAATAACAAATATGCCTTTCAAAACCATAAACTCCAAGAAGCTCTTCTATACCGATACCCACGCAGAAGAAGCCTCCTCGTCATTACCCACCACCCTCTTCCTCCATGGCCTCGGCTCTTCCTCTTGTTTCTACGCAACCATCATTCCCAGCCTAAAAGAAACAACACGATGTATCGCTCTAGATTACCCTGGCTCAGGACTCTCTGAATTAGGAAGTGAGGAGTTGAGTGTTGAGAGTCTCGCACGTGATGCTATGTACGCCATCTTCTCCAGCTCGTCTGAACTGCACCGAAGACTAATGATCGATAGAGCGCTACTCGATGAATTGGAAACAAAAGATGCAGTAGTAGTAGGACACAGCATGGGCGGAATCCTAGCTTCTCACCTCGCATCCACTCAATCATCACGAGTGAAAGGTGTCGGGCTCCTCGGTCCTGTGAATCCAGCTCCAAACCTAGCTGAGATATTCAATCAACGAATTGAGACTATAAAATCAAGTAAGCCCTCTTTCCCTTCTCTTGCCGCTCCTCGCTATCTCAATCAACAGCGTACACTGACTAACAGAAAACCAGATGGGCTCGAAGCCCTAGCAAACACCATCCCCAATGCCGCAACAGGAACAAAATCCACCACCCTGCACCACGCATTCATCCGCTCCCTAATCCTCTCAACCTCTCAAACCGGCTACATAGCCCTCTGTACCGTGATAGCCAACGCAACGAAACCTGAATACGCATCAGCTAGCGCACCATTATTGGTGTTAGCAGGAGAAGACGATAAAACGAGTCCGTTGGCTGGATGTGAGAGTATTCTACGAGCTTATGGAGAAGTGGAGGAGGGGCGGGAAGATAAAAGACTTGTTATTTTGAAGGGGGTGGGGCATTGGCATTGTGTTGAGGATACGGAGGGGGTGGTGAAACATTTGAAGAGTTTTTTGGAGAGTATTTCGTAGATACCTTCACGAGGAATGCTTCTTAGGTCTGCTCTCGAGACATCGTTCATAACATCGTGGTTCATGAAGAATGGAAATAGTTCATCCATAAATAGTCCCCCACCCCATCTCATCCATAACATCCATCCAAAACACATTCTCCCCACCTAGCCCAGTCCCTTCATCGCCCCTCCTCCACGTCTCCTTAACCAACTGCTCCGCCCTCAAAATAGGTTTCGCAGGTAAACTAACCTGCATCTCCTGTAACCTAGTGGTGACGAATCTTCTCGCCGTAGCTATATCAACCTCTCTATTCGTCAAACCATTCAGTATCCCTGAAGTGGCTGGTATATACGTTGGTAATCCATCTCCGATACTCACCCCTCCTCCTGCACTACCTCCAGGGTTGAAGTTACTGCTGGGCGAGAACGGTAGATTGAAAGACGGTAGACTGGTAGACGGATACCTCAACTCGCTCGCTGCAACGATAAATAGGATAGGCTGTAAACACCTCGTTCCACTCGTCGGCGGTAACTTCTCCAGCAACTCAACGATATGCATCGCCAGGCTAACCAAGAAGTCATCTGGTGACTGGGTAACAGGGATTCCTAGCAAATTCTCTCCCTCTTCTCCTGTCGGAAAGCTTGTACTCGTGCATGGAATCCTGCTCTCCAGAATCCTAGGAAAGACACGGTAGATTTCCAGCAATGCAGCGCAGCGGTAGGCTTCTGCTAATATCAAGTACTGTTGTACCGGCGTGTTCTCATCTCCAGCATCCACCAAACTCCCTGGTAACGGCAACTCAACCCCAAGAAGCTCCTCTTCCAGAGCCTGAGCTTTGGCAGTAGCTTCCAACGTCGAAAAAGAATCTTGTGGGAAGTCGATATCAAATCCCAAATCCATGCTGAGGAGGTTGATACTCGCAGCATCCTGAGCCACGGATTTGCGATACCGACGTATCACACGACCTACTTGTGCGAATAGCTTTTGCACTTTGGGAGCTACGCCTGTCCAGGGGTGGGGGAAGACTTGTGTTGTCTCTTCCGTTGGGGAAGAAGACGATGACGGCGGAGAGGAGGGGGTGCTAAGTTCGAATTCGCCGAATCCGAACTCGTCGATGTCATCATCAACAAATCCCGCCAACATATCCCAGTACAAGATACACTGCTCAAAAAAATCGTTCTGGCGTCTCGCACGACCATCCGTTGTGGTACTCTGTTGCTGCTCCAATCTTCTTCTATTTAGTCTCTTCGCTGTTTTGAGATGGACTAAGCCAAGATCTTTCGGGTCGTGCCATGCTGTCGTTTGGCCGACAAGAAGGACTGTGAGGAGTGTTTTATCGAGATTTTCGCCTGCTGCTTTACTACCACTTCCTCCATGTGGCAGTTGATATAGACATCGATAAGTCTCTCTCTGCATCTGAACACCAACAGGCAACATCCTCGGAAAGTGGTTCGACAGATATGCTGCAGCCATACTTTGAATCGCATAGTAGATGGGTGCTGAGCCGTCCCAGAGCCGGCCTACTGTTGAGCGAAAGGGGTTGAGTGTTCCGTCGAAGGATGAGAAGATTTGACAGACATAGCTGAAGTAATATTCTACCAGCATTGTTGGAAGGTGTAAGAGGAATTCAGGAACGGTGGAGCGATGGAGCTGTTGTCGTATTGCAGACAAGCTGTCTGTTGGTGGATTTGAGAGCCGTCTTGGTGATTTAGAAAGGGATTGCGCGTCAACATTTGGGGAGAGTTCGTCCGAAGCGTTGTTCGACTCTGGCTTGGATGTCTTTGCCTCGGGTGTAGGATCGATCTTGCTTCCAGTAATGGCTTCTGTCAAGTTGATTGCCAGAGTGGATGACGGAGCGGGAAACGGTGCATCTTGGCCTGGAGCGAGCATCTTTTCATGCTTGGTTGACCACACCAATGCCTTTGACTTATAACCCGGACAAGCAATGTTCTTACGAGTACATTGGTGGCATTTTGGCTGAGTCTCGTCGCATTTTAACTAGATCATGGTCAGTGAGGATGTTAAGAAGTATGGAAGCGGCTTACCCGTTTGGCCTTGCACCGTAAGCAGCCATTCCGGCTTTTAGGGGCTCTTCTGGGGTTATAAGGCTTGACCTCGCTACTGGGCCCCTTTTCTGTGGGCTCGGGTGACTTTTGCATGGCTTGCTGTGAGTACGTCTACATCCAAGCTCAAATAATCTCAGGAGTGGGGGTTGAAGAGCGAATAGACTTGCACAACAGCAGGATCAACACATCGATAGCTCGATTATTTGAGGTTATCGAGAAGCGTTCCTGAGGCTCAGGATTGAGTAGCTTATTTGAGCTTAGAGGTATGCAGTGAATAGTGGGAGAATGTAAAGTTCAAGGTCTGTGGGCAGATCAATGAAGATAGGAAAATGTGGCTGAACTAGCACACGTGATGCAGGATGTTTTTACCTAATCGGTCGCTAGGAAATACGACTCATGAAAGCATTGAACGCATGTTAGACAGCTATAATTAATATTCAAATATTCAAAAGTCGTGAGCTGGAGTGGAAAGACCATAACATTCCAAGTATAACTACGCGCTAAAGGATCGGGAAGGAAATAAGAAGTGCGAGGGGGTCTGAGCTTAAGAAACAATCTACGCTCTTCCCTCGTTGATCTTCTCGACGTTCTCAAACATGCCCATTGTATGCTCCCAAATGGTTTGAGAAAGGCCCTTTGCACGGTAATCATCCAGCAGTTTCACTTTGCCAGCGATCTCTCCATTCCAATTGACGAGATACCCACCACTTCCAACCTTACCATCAGAGCCCGTGGCAATAGCCGTTCCAGTAGGTACTGGGATACCAGCAGCTAGTGGAGAGCCAGCAGTAGGTTTCGCAGGAGGATACAAGCCACTGGTAGCATGATACAGTTGCCTGGCTCCAGTCTCGTCTGCACCCACCATGATCAACTTGAACAACGGCAAGAAGGCCTTCACAGCCCCACGGGCCCACCACGGGAGCTCCCTAGCTACACCAGTGTTGACAATCCCTGGAGAGGTGTGGACGAAACTTATGCTCGGCTCCCTAGCAGCGAATTGCTCAACCATGAAATCGTTCATCACAATAGTGTGATTCGCGCATTGTGCGATGCTGAAAGTGTGCTTCAGATCCAGATCCTCGAGATCAATTTCTTTCTCATAGCCAGCGCCAAGGACGCTGACTGAACGTGCGAAGTGTGGAGGAGATTCAACTGCTGTTCGAAGTTGGGGTAGGAGATTCGATATGAGACGCATACGACTGTAGAAGTTTAGAGCAAACTTTCGAGATAGACCTTCTGGCGATTCTAGATGATGCGTCAGCAATTGAATGGTAGCATCCTGGGAGTCTGGAACGTACCATCTCGTCCCCGGAGGTTCATGTTCCCTTGTGTCTGCACCACCACATTGATACTCTTCTCCTTGCTTTGAATCTCCTTGCAAACCCTATCAACCTCCGCCAGCTCCGACACATCTGCCTTGATGAATTCGACCTTGCCATCCTCATTTAATCCGCGGCACTCTTCGATGATACGGTCTGCGGCTGAGGTATTCCGTCCAACGAGGTAGACTCGGGGTGAGATCGTGTTCTCAACAAAGGCTTTGAGTGTAAATTCACCAATACCGCTGGTTCCACCAACTAAGATGATCAGTAGGTGGTAGGTGGTTTATGTTCTAGGGGGTGGGAGAGCGGC
>AIET01000479.1:0-70543 GCA_000292665.1 Helotiales sp. EF0021
TAATAGGCCACTATATCATAGAAAAGAGGGTTCTAGAGAGTCCTATTAGTCTAAGCCTACTTAATTGGCTTTACAAAAGAAAGATAAACCAATAAGTGAAACCGAAATACCTATACATTTACTCGAGGTAATAGATCTGGCCGAAATTCTGTCGCTTTTATGCCCCGCTTTTTCCTACTTTAGACATCTCTCCTCTCCTTTTTTGCCCTCCTCTCCATTCCATCTTTCCATCTCTCTAGAAGAGAAAACCTCATCTCTCCTCTCCTATCTAGCCGTCGCAAACGCATCTCTCCATCTCTCCGAGACGAATCTCAAGGCCGAATGGGAGAGTTAATATGCTGCATGTCACCTTAAGTAACAGCAACTGCAGGAGAAATAAATCCCCATTCTGTCTCAGATCGCACTACACTGCTTCCTTCTCTCTACCTACTTCCTCATGACCTTGACTTTGCAGCTTTCTTGAAGTTTTCCGGTAATGCGCAGGATGTTCATAGGAAATCCAAATCAGAAACGACTAACAGAAACACCGGCTCCTACCACCTCCGACAATCATCGATCATAGAGCTGCGAGCCTCTTCTGTTGCTGTATATATATTTACAGTTCCTGTCGATAAGTGAGGAAAACCTGCTTCAAATGATGGAGAGGAGACAAACTCTTTTTCAAATATATATAAACACCAAGCGGAGGTACTGGAGGACATCGAGGTTAGAGATAGATATTACATTCCGTGATTTTAGGTTCAGAGGGATGGGATATGGAGGTATATATTTAGAGATGCAATGGCTGGGCAGAACTGCTAGAAAGAATTGACTGTTGTATAGCTGTTTGCTTCTTCCTTGTGCGAGCTACCTATGATACTATGCTCGTATGTGCCAGTTAGCTTAATATTGATGCTGTTACTCTGTACAATCGAGTCGTAATCGACCGCATATGAACTAATAGTTGGTGCAAAAATATCTGGCCACCTCAAATCAAGGAAAAACAGAAGAATCGCAATGTCTGCCTGCTCCAGATTTTGAAGAACACACTGGTATCCATTAACTTAAAGTATGAACTTCTTGTAGTCCGTCAATACAGTACGAATCAAAATTGGTTCATTATACGCAGCTTGGAATTTGCAAGATGACAGACAACGATAGCATCACGGTCATCTCATCTTCAACCACACGACCCACTGAAAGTCCCCCTCCACACCCTTAAAAACAGCACCAAGCACCCTGGAACCAAACCCCGTAGGCTTCGTCACGCCATCCCAGCCCTGAAACTCGAGCTCTTATCTTATCGGGCTGCCCCTCTATTGCGAAACGTCATCGTCAGCTCCAACTTCACCACCATTTCACCCTCCCTTTCCATTTCCCTACCACTTCGTTTTCATTTTTTTCTCCTATCTCAATATCCTGGACACCTCAAATCTACCAAAATGCCAAACATCCTAATAATCGGAGCAACCCGCGGCCTAGGAGCCTCCCTCGCAAATCTCTACGCCAAACAAGAAAACACCACCGTATTCGGGACAACGAGGAGTGATGCCGCACCGAAAGCGAAAGGAACGGGGTTAGATGAGAAGATTGTTTGGGTGCCGAATATTGATGTTTCTGAGGAGGGGGTGGGTAGGAAATTGGTTAATCAGTTGGGGATGCTTGGTGGTGGGGGAGGGATGGTGGAGGGTGGGAAGAGGGTTTTTGATGTTGTTGTAAGTTTGTAGTTTGTTAATATTTGATCTTGTGGGAAATCCTGTGGAGGAAGTAGGGGCTGATATGATGGCAGATCATTACAGCTGGATACTTTGCTACAGAGGATTGGACGAATGGCCCGAAATGGGAGGAGGAAGTGAAGATGTATAGTAAGCTCTTCGCCTTTCTCTACCTGCAAGCAAATACTAATTGAGCTCAGCAACATCCGCCATCTCACCCCCCTTCATAATCCACTCTCTCCACCGCTCCTCCCACCTCCGCCACTCCTCCAAAATCCTCCTCGTCTCCTCCGAATCCGGCTCCATCACCCTCCGCCACGCCAAAGAAGGAGGAGGGAACTACGCTCACCACGCCTCGAAAGCCGCTTTAAATATGGTCGGTAAACTGCTTTCGCTGGATTTGAAGGATGAGGGGATTATAGTGTCGATTGTTCATCCCGGGTTTATGAGGACGGAGATGACGAGGGGGGTTGGGTTTGATAAGTATTGGGATGATGGGGGAGCTGTTACGCCTGATGAGGCGGCGAGGAGTTTGTTGGAGTGGACTGAGAAACTGGATTTGGGGAAGTCGGGGGAGTATTGGGCGCCTAGGGGTCCGAGTGAGTTGCGCTTTTCTTTGGTGTTGGGTGCTGTGGTGGGGAGAGGATTGTGCTAATGCTGTTTAGGGGATATTGGGACGGCGGATGTTACGTTGGGGGAGAATCTTCCTACGCCGTTGCAATTACCTTGGTAGATGAGGGTACGAGACGAGTAGAACGATTAGATAAGCGTAGACGACAGAGCCATACGAAGCTATGAATACACAACATACCTACCATCACTTATTCCCAATTCTCGAGCGTTCGTATACTCCGTCTTATGCTGTGTCGGACTAGTGTTCAAACAGCCAATTTTTTCGAATACAAGGTATGTCCCATTCCTCTCCTTTGCTCCATCATTACCCCATCTACTATAGTTGAATCCTAGCTACTCTTGAATCCTTTCGCCTGTCTTGCTTTCTGGACTTCCAGTACATCTGCTATCCGTTCACAGCGCAGCCATAAAAGCCCCAACAACACCCACAACACCACTCAATCCCACAGCCATTGACATCGTCCCCGCAGCCGCCGTGGAACTACTACTCGCCGCACTACCCGTTCCAGTCACACTTCCAGAACCTTTACTCCCACTCCCACTCGCAGTCGTCGTCTTAACCGTGGTCCCAGTCGTGACCCCAGCACCAGTACCAGTACTAGAAATAGCACCAGTCGTCACAGTCGCGTTTCCAGATAGACTGGTCACGGATGTTGATACGACGATCGCGGTCCCGTTTGCGGTTGTGAATGGTGCTGTAGATGAAGTGGAGGATGGAGAGGAGGTCAGGGAGGTAGGAGAGGAAGAACCGGTGGCGGTGAGGGAGTATGCGGAACAGAGGGCTGCGCCGACAGAGGCTGCTAATGTGAGGTTGGTTGTGTCGCAGGAGGAGAGGAGACAGGGCGTTACTGCTGATTGGACTGTGGGGTGTTAGATTATTGGGATTGTGGGTTTGGGATTTGGGCAAGAGTTGAGGAACAGTAGATGAGGGGAGGGGAGGGATTGAAAGGTGGAAATGGAAGGGAAATGAAGGAAGGGATGCTTACTTGCTGAGTAGCCGCTACCACCTGGGCATTGGCAGCCTTGGTCTGAGGGGTCGCAGCCTGATGATGCGATGGCGGATTGGAGGCACGGAACCTGTGGTGGTGTTAGTGTGAGGTTTGGGGGTAGGAAGTGGGAGGGAGAATGAAAGTGTTGAACAAGCGGAGCTTGGAGGTAATCTTGAAGCTTGAAATATAGCTCTGGGAGGTTCTTCCGATCAATTGGCCAATTGACAGACATGAGATAATGAACGCTTCCAATTTCATTGTGATAGGAAAGGAAAGTATCATGCTGAACTTACAGCACACGCAGGCTCGGATCCGAGATTTTGTGCCGACGCTGCGACGGCGAGTATCACAGCTGAGATAGTGACCTTCATCTTTTCCTTGTCGTGAAAAATGTAAAGCAAGTGTTGTGATTATCGATGAGAATACAATGCGTACTCAAAGGGGGAAAGTGACAGAAGACTAGAAAAACAGAGATGGGCAGGAACTCAGTCTTTTATTAATATGGGAGAGACATGGTTCAGTTGCAGTGACATCTCAGAGACCCGAGTTGGCTGCTTTCAGCTCAGTGCGGGGAGCGCCCATGCAGGGTGGAAGCTCTGCAGGGAGGGTCGGGAGAGCTGATGATTGGAGGAGGGAATGCTTTTTGCCCTGTGGCGTTGTTGTCTGGAATCTGGACCCTGGACTGGCATGGGCTGAGGGTTTTGGTGGAGGTTGCTAGGGTGAGGAGAGGATTATGGATTTGGGAGCTGAGTTGAGTTGAGTTTGAGTTGTTGAATTTGAGTTGTTGAATTGCATGTGAAGTTCTTGAGATTGTAGTACTGTATTGGTAAGCGATGGATGAATTGTTGCTGAAAGTTGTTAGATGTGGATAGATGATGTTGATGTTGGGCGTCTGGAGATGGTGGGGAGTTGAGGGTGATCCTCCATGGGGTAGTTCCGCTACTTCAGGGGCGCTTGACGCTAAAAGAATAGGCTTTGTTTTCGCTGAACCGTCGGTGGCCCAGCTTCACACGAGACAACATCACCGACAACAACGACTGGGTTCTTTCACTTCTCAATCCCGAATGATTCTGCAAACTCTCGTGATGAAGCTTCATCATACTTCCCGCCGATGCTCTTTGAATTGATCGCAAAGTGCAAACCTCTCCGAGTCACGGTGCTCGGGTGACTGCGCGGAAGCAATCACAGAGTACCGTGGACTACATGTTTTGTTTCTGGGGCCCCGGGCTGTCTCTATAGTCTCTAGCAGAGACCTTTCGATGGCCATACATTGGCATCTCGTATCTCAACTTGCTGGAAAAGTATGGATGATAGCCCTTGCTAGTAGGAGTCTTGTACGAGAAAGCAAGTCTCAAGGAAACTTTACTGCAATCTGGCCTCCGAACCTACCGGGATGGGATTGAGTCGATGGATGAAGGGACACTATACGATAGGAGAGTGGTACTTTTAAGATGATCCACAGAGTGAAGCTCATTTGTTTGAATTGCTTCAGACATGGTATTAGTATCGGGTAACTTTCTTCTCTTCGATAATGTCTTTGGGAGATATGGCTACCATTTCCAGCCAGGATGACAGGAGTTTCCTTCAGAGACTCACTGTAGGTAGTCTTGAAACATTCGGGTGTTGACCTCATTTGAAGTCGAAGACACTTCTTGTACACCCCAAGCGTGAAGAGCATGGTCAGCAGAAAGACAGCAAACGGATGGCATGGTTAACTTTACCCACAATTCCAAAAAAGGTACTTGTTATAACTGAATACGTCGTTATTCTTTTGACGTCTCTTGCTAAAGATATACTGTAGGTAAAGACTATCATGCATTCCACATCATCGATACATGGGAGCCACGTCACTTGGGTCAACTTCGGGATATGCATGCCTTCCTACTCTAGAGCACATCCCTCTCGAGGTGCCAACAAGCGCAAAAGAAAATGTCCAGGTATCTCTGACTAGGAGAAGAACAAAGTGGTGATGCATACTAGGAGGAAGGGACCGGAGCACAAAAAGAAAGTAACTGTTGCGGTGCACGGGGTTCTTCAGATGAGTTAGAGGTGTTCAAGAGAGGGGAGGTTGAGGAAGACATACCGAACCCGTGTCTCTGCCTCTTCCTATAAAGATGGGAAGGCAACAAGTTAACCACTACTCCAACACCGCTGTCCAATCAAAGTTTACCATTTAAAATGCTTATTTGGGTTTATGAAGGACTGTCTGATTCCTGCCGTTTGTAGTGAGCGGTGCCTTCCCTCAGATGCAACATCTTGAATGTGAGGCGAGGCTAGGCGAGGCTGTAGCCTGCCAAAAGCCCCGCTTAATTGGGACCTAGCCTTGCGCTAAGGAATTTTATGAGAGGGGAGTTTGGCGGGGTAGTTTTTATGAGGAGGAAGATTCACAAAACGACAGCCCACGGAAAGGATGTTTAGAGACGACGATGAATTCCCGATGCCTGAACCTTTCACTTCTGCTACTGCAGATGAGATAAACACCGATGATCTGCCAGCACGGGAATCCTACACCAACGATGATTTTGACGATATTTTCGGGTCGGCTCCTGCTTCGCCTTCACTCGATCATGGAACCGCTGGCAGAAGTGGTGATGGGAGAGGGGATGGAAATGGGAGTGGAAATGGAAATGGAAATGCGGAGTGGAGCGATATACCAAAGTTGAAAGAGAAACATGAGACGGAGGGGTATAGAGATGGTGTTACGAAGGGAAAAGGAGAGAGTGTTCAAGGCGGTTTTGATGAGGGGTATGGATTGGGTGCTGTGCTTGGGTTGAGGATTGGAAAGGTGTTGGGGTTGTTGGAGGGGATTCTGGGAGCTGTGAAGTCTGCTGATGGAGAGGAGTGGAGGGGAGAGAAGGAGAGGGTGGGAAGGTTATTGGAGGGTGCGAAGGAGGAGTTGGGGACAAAGAGTGTTTTTGCGAAGGAGTGGTGGGGTGAGGATGGGGTTTGGGAATATGTGGTTCCTGGGGAAGGAGATGGGAGGGAGGTGGTGTTTGTTGATGTTGCGGGGGCTCATCCGTTGGTGAGGAAGTGGGAGGGTGTTGTTGATGAGGAGGTTAAGAGGTGGGGTTTGGATTTGGGGGTTATGGATGGGGTAGATCATGATGAGGGGGCGGATGTGAAAGAGAACATTGTTGGGAAGAAGAATGTTGCTGCGACTAAAGAGGTTGTGGGTGAGCCTGAGACGGCGGCAACGAAGATTATGGGTGTGCCGAAGGGGGAGTTGAGTTGGTGAAGTCTACACGACACACCTAACCTGCACCGATCAATTGAGGGATCAGAATGCTCCGGTAGCACAGGTCACAGAAACTGCCATTGACCATGTGCCCGAGCTGGACAAGCTTCAAGCATAGCTGGGGGAGTTGGTGATTAGCTGAGCTACCTAAGTATGCAATACAGCCGGTCATCTGATGCTAGGCACATCAAGAGCGCTGGCATGGGGCAATGCTCGGGAACGGGCCAAATCCAGCTCATAGTCTCAAGGACTAGTTGTCGGCACACAAGTCGGCATCGAAAAGTCGAGGATCTTCTCTAGAGACTAAATGCTTACCACGCCAATGGTGCCTCATTGAGATCGTACGGCTCCAGATGGAGTATTTCGAGCCCTCTATCTCAAATATTGTAAGTATGATCAGATGAACCGCGCATGGACTTTGGCGTCACACAAGCTTCTTCCCTTCTCTTTCCCGGCTGCAGCTAGATATAGATAGACAGTCCGAGTACGGGGCGATTCCTCCCACTAGAAAGCCATCGTTTCATCGATGCTCTAAATGCGGCTGTTCCTGCGCCTTTACCCGTTCGAGCCCCGGTACTGACGCGATCTTCTGCTAAAGTGCTCTGCCGCAACTGTGCGGACCTTGCGTGCATCGACGAGCATCCTGCCTTGAGAATAAGCTTAAAATGGCCAAGAATACGAGAAAAGAAGTACTGCTGAATGATGCTAAATGGGATGATAATGGCTGTCGCGTGAATCGCGTGCCCTCCATTTTCGTTCTGGTTGCACTTTCCCTCCTCGGCTGCATGGGGACCAAGACTTAATTCCCGTCCTCGCGATGCTTGATTTCTTCTCCCCTCCACATCAACATTCACTCCGTCAACTCCTCATCCCACATTTCTTTTCTTCTCATCATTTGTGAGGCCTATGTTCTCCTCCTAAACTAGGTCTTGCTATCCTGTCGTTATCACACACTCTTTTCCTCCCCATCACTTCCTGAACACAGTTCGATCAGCAGGATATAATACGCAGCGTACCTGATTCTGTAACGTGAGTTGCCACTGTCATGTCTCCCACGTAATGATATGCACCCATCCGTTCGTTTCCTGGGCGATTGCGTCGCTGGTAGTACCAATCGAGGGACATTACAAACGGCCAACAAACGGAAAATGTCAACAATCAAGTCCCGAGCTTGACTACAAAATTGCTGGCACTTCCTGCACCAAACCATCTATTTCAGCATAACATATATTGACACTTTTCAGTATACCAATCATGAAAACCTCAACTCTCCTCCTTGGCCTTGCGGCCTTCACCTCCGCCAACATCATCTTCACGCACGTCGAGTTACAATGTAACCAGACAAGCCGGCAGATGTACCATGGCTGTCTTCTCGGTCAAGATTGTACAATCGACGGAGAGTGAGCGGTCCATACTCATTAAGGAACGCATATTGACATGCAGTAGATGCGTCCCGACCGAGAACCTGAGAAGACAAACTTCAGTCTATTCTACTGACGGTAGTTGCGGCCCTGCACATGGCAATACAATCTGCGATCCCAATAGCAAAGTTTACACAGGTGGATGTTGTTCTGTGGGTAGAGAAAGCGATCGGAAGGAACAATGCTGACTGAGTTGTAGCAATACGGCTGGTGTGGCAATACTGCAGAGTAAGGTCAGTCGGATTCATAGCGGACATGTTCACTGACCTCTCGACAGCCATTGTGGAACCGGTTGTGTCTCGGGATGCACAGGTGGAATAGGTACGAATCCTCCCACAAGTTCCCCCACTCCTAGCTCCTCCACATCCCCTCGTTCAGATGGTAGATGTGGTACTGGCTTTGGTGGAGCTACATGTGACCCTAATGGCGCGTATGGAGGATGCTGCTCTCAATATGGGTAGGTTACGACTTTTTCTCGCTCTCCTTTCCCTACGGCAACCAAATATCCTTATATATCTCTGACCATATATTTCAAGATACTGTGGATCTACAGCAGGACACTGCCTTGTGTCCAATGGGTGCCAGAACGGCTGCTCTGCAGCATCAACTTCCCCAGCCCCAGCACCAACCGGAACAGTACCTAGATCGGACGGAAGATGTGGCAAAGACTTTGGAGGAGCAACTTGCGATGCCAATGGCCCATACGGTGGCTGTTGCTCACAATACGGGCATGTTGCAATATTATTATCCATTGATGTTGAATTCGCTGCTGACAATTGGCTCTCACAGGTTCTGCGGATCCACGCCTGGACATTGCCTTGCCTCGAATGGCTGTCAAAATGGCTGTACTAATGATCAATCAGGTAGCAATCCCGCAACATCATCAGCACAAGAGCCTGTCATTGGTCCTGCCTCTACCACCATGGCTCCCGGAACGACTGCAACTGCCGCTGTGACGACCGACGGAACCTGCGGTGCCTCCAATGGCAACACTGTCTGTGGAGATTGGAAGAATGGTAATTGCTGTTCCATGTACGGGTTCTGGTAAGTGTCATGCTCCTGATACGCATACGTAGTACTGACCATAAGCAGTGGCAGCACAAGCGCTCATTGTGGTGCTGGATGTCAATCAGGAAACTGCCTGAATGCTCCGGTTATTACTGCTCCTGGTCCAAGCCCAGCACCCCTGGCGCCTAACGGCGGCTCTTTCAAGGTCGTTGGCCAAGCTGGAGTGCCTGCCATGCACGCTGGTCTTATGCCAAACGGAAAAGTTTTCTTTCTCGATAAGCTTGAGAACTATACCCAATTGAGGACCGCAAATGGATACTACGCCATGTCTTCAGAATACGATCCCAACACAAATACGGTTGTTCCGCTAGCATACTCCACGAACGCATTCTGCTCAGGAGGAACTTTCCTTGCCGATGGACGTGTTGTTTCACTTGGTGGAAATGCTCCTTTGACCTGGCTTGATCCAAACATTGGCGATGGCTTCAATGCTGTCAGATATCTCTCGAGATCATCTTCCAACGAGAACCTGGACGGCCAGAGCTGGAGTGAACCGGGAAACAAACTTGCGAGCGACCGTTGGTATGCAACTGCACAGACCATGCCTGATGGTACCATCTTCGTTGCATCTGGAAGTTTGAATGGTCTTGATCCCACGGTGCCGACGAACAACAATCCCACGTACGAAATCCTAAGCCATGACGCTGTTACTCAAGGACAGAACATCCCATTTGAGATCTTGGAAAAGAATCAGCCATACTACATGTACCCTTTCATCCATCTTCTCAATGACGGTACACTCTTTGTGTTCGTGTCAAAGTCCTCTGAGGTGTTCAATGTTGGTACCAATACCACTGTGAAGAAGCTCCCAGATCTACCAGGCGAGTATCGTACTTATCCAAACACCGGTGGAAGCGTCTTGCTGCCGCTCTCTAGCGCGAACAGCTGGGCACCCGATGTTGTGATTTGCGGTGGAGGCGCGTATCAAGACATTTCAAGCCCTACCGAGGCCAGCTGCGGCCGCATCCAGCCTCTCGGCGCCAATGCAGCTTGGGAGATGGACTCCATGCCAGAAGGACGCGGTATGGTGGAGGGAACACTACTCCCAGATGGAACCGTTATCTGGATGAACGGCGGCAATAAAGGAGCCCAGGGTTTTGAGTTGATGGCTGATCCTACCCTCGAGGCGCTTCTATACGACCCAGTCAAACCCCTTGGCCAGAGATTCTCAACACTTGCCAGCTCAACCATCCCACGTCTGTACCATTCCGTCAGTCTACTCCTACTCGATGGTACGATTATGATCGCAGGGTCCAATCCAGTACAGATGCCGAAGCTTCAACCAGACAACGTGGATCCGTACGTTACTGAGTTCCGGGTCGAAAATTATGTTCCTCCCTACCTGCAAGGCGATAATGCCAATCGACGTCCCACCAACATTGTTGTCCCACAAACGGTAAAGGCAGATGGTAGCGGGTTCTTTTTGACATTCAATGTCCCAGCTGGAGCAAAAGCCGTCAAGGTTGTCCTTTACCACGGCGGATTCGTCACCCATTCGGTCCATATGGGCCACCGCATGCTGAATTTAGATTTTGGAGGATGGGCAGCTGGAAGCACATCGCAAACGCTCAGTGTGAGCGGCCCACCAAACCGCAACGTGGCTCCTCCAGGACCATATGTTGTTTATGTTGTCTGCGATGGTGTGCCAGGAATCGGACAGTTCGTCCAGGTTGCATGAGGGACCACATAGAAATTGTTTTGGAGTGGTGTCCTGCAAGTCATCAGCGGGTTCATCGGAGGGGCACAAGCAAATGACTGGCTAAGAAGAAGGTTGTAGGCTAGTAATGGACAATTATCTTGCATGCTTCATGCCGTGGTCCATTTGGAAGCTGATAAACAGGTCCACGAGTACATACTCCTACTATCTCCGTATTGCGTGTTGTTGTGTTGCAATGACCTCGGCGGTTCCGTCTTCAGCAAAGGATTGCGCCAGTCGCGCGCTTGGTGCCAAGCGGCAAGGCTGAAACCCCTGGAAATGTTGGTTCTCAACCCCACCAAGGTGCTCGAGCTCGAGGTTGCGATGCCAACCGACCATTGCAGATCCAATGCGTTCTTCGCGAAGATCAACATCAAATACCCGCCGTCCAGAGGTCGCATCAAGCTCATGTCTCAGTATCCGTTTCACCCATTGAGATCGTACGAAGCACATGTTCTAATAGGATGAATCTTTGGAATGGCCCCCAACATCCAGTCCGGGTATTGCGGTTTTGCATGACAGAACGAACCCCTTGTCAGCGCCAAAACAGCTGAGATGCAGGCGTATGCGAAGCTACTGTAGTTGGTGTGCCCCGCTACTCGGCGTGTCTCCAGCTGAGCTGCTATTTCTTCTAGGGTTTCTGTCTTTCCTTTCTTATTTACATTCCCAGTGAAGTTGTTTCTTGAAATCATACTCGAGCGCAATCGCGCCTATTGTGCGATCTCTATTATCTGACGAGGGAACGATCAATCGCTGAACTCTTATACTCACTGAGAGGAAGAGAGCGCAAGAGAGGGGTAAGACGATATCACAACCAGCATATAACATCAATCGCAATGTCGCTCAATCCGAACGATGATCGTAGGAGAGGGCGCTCCAAGTCTCCTGGTGGAGGGAGGAGGGAGAGATCTAGATCTAGAGTCGAGATTGATGATTATGAAGAGATTACCACGAAAAGGGAGAGGAGCAGAGTGAGGGTTCCGAGTCCACCAACGAGTCGTTATGATTACGAGGATGATGGGGGTAGGAGAGATAGAGAGAGAGGTGGCAGGGATGTCGCGATCGTGACGGCAGAGCCGAGAGGGAGTCATGGCAGTCTTGTTGATCCAAGGGGTAGTCATGGGAGTATACATCAGTACCGCGATAGAGATATCAGTCCACCGCCTGCGGCGAGGGGATTCGCGATGCCGGGCGCTTTTGGGTCGAAGTATGACGATGAGGAGGAAGGTCTTACGAGGCAATATAGCGGAGGGAGAGGGGGAAGAGAGAAGAATTATTATGAGAGGGAGGAGAAGGAGAGGAAAAAATTCTCGACCAAGGATGATTTGGCTTATGGAGAGAGTCCGCCGAGACATTCAAAGTATGAGGATGTTGACAAATACAAGTACGAGAAGGACAGGAGGGGTGATGGGAGGGGTGACGGGAGAGGTGATGGGAGGTACGAGGATCATGGAAGAGGAGCGAGCTTTAATGCTCATGCGGGACATCATAGTATTTCTGCGGGTGTGAATGTTGGGCATGGTCAGAGTCAGTATGTGCAGCCGCCGAGTCCGGGTGCATACCAGATTCCTGCAGCTGGGAGTTATGGACAGCAGTATCCAGATCCTGGTCCTGGACGACAGTATGCCGAAGCGCCGAAGTGGGAGTATGCGAAACCGGAGGAGAAGATTTCTTATTCGAAGGTGCAGGAGACGATGTATGGTGGTAGACCGGATGAGCAGAATTATGCTCCACGACCAAGTGGGGAGAGGCATGACAGTTATTCACGCTACGAAGAACGCGACTCTCGAGGTTCTTCCAAATCCAAAACTCAAGTCCTCACCGTCGAACCTGGATCCAGGCGTCGCGATCCATCACCTGGCCCGGGTCTGGCACCAAGAATGCATTCCCTCTCCGTCAGCTCAGGACATCATGGTGGCGCGGCTCTCAGTCTTGCAACAGCACCAGGAAGTCCACTTCTTGAGGCATATCATGGGACTTATCAATCCATTTCGCCTATGCCGTCACCGCTCATGATTCCTTCACATTCTCACACGGATGTTAATTTCATCGAATCTCTGTCTCCTCACTCTTCATCTGACGAGGACCGTTTCACGGGAAAGAAGAAGCGGACAGCTCGATTCCATGACCCGGTTGATGAAGCTACCATCCTAGCAAAAGCACTCAAGGGTGAGAAGCGAGCACCGGATACTCAACCGCTGATTGAGATCTTACCTGGCTTGACGCATGAACAGGTCCTTGATCTAAGAGTAGAGTATAAGCGAATTGTCAAAACAGGAAGTGAGAAGAAAGGCGTCAATATCGCGAAACATATCAAGCTGCGCCTGAAAGAAGAGGATCCTAACCTGATGAAAGCTTGCTACGCTTGTGCGTTGGGGAAATGGGAATCCGAAGCCTACTGGGCGAACTTCTGGTACCAAGGCGAAAAGTCCCGACGAGAACTCCTCATCGAATCTCTAATGGGACGAAGCAACAGCGAGATCCGCGAGATCAAAGATGGCTTCGCGGATAAGAAGTACAGCGACAGCCTGACCAAGTGCATGAAGACGGAACTCAAAGAGGATAAGTTCAAGAAAGCCGTACTGCTGGTGCTGGAGGAGAGGAAGATGGAGGAGAGGCCTGGGTATCCGGTTGATAGGGGATTGGTGGAGGATGATGTTCATGATTTGCATAAAGCGGTCAGGAGCGAGAAGGGGGGCGAGTCGGCGATCATTGGTATTGTTGTTGTGAGGAGTGATGCGCATCTGAGGGAGGTGTTGAGGGCGTATGAGGCGACGTATAGGGCGAATTTCGCGAGGGAGATGTTGAAGAAGAGTGGGAATCTTGTGGTATGTTTTTTCATCCCTTTTCTTCCGTCTCCTCTCCCTTGTGTGTTGCTTCTTTGGTTGAGGATAAGTGCTGATTATGATTTCAGGGAGAACTCCTAGCCCATATCCTGAACGGCGTGATCAACAAACCAGTCCGCGACGCCCTCCTAGTCCACCACGCTCTCTCGCTCTCCAAATCAGATAGCATCCGTACGGAGCTTCTCATCTCGAGATTGGTCAGGTATCATTGGGATCGTCCGCACATGGAGGCCGTGAAGAGGGAGTATAGGAATAGATACGGAGTTGATATGCAGAAGGCGGTTGCGGAGGGGACGAGGGGCGAGTGGGGTCATTTCTGTGAGATGCTTTGTGTGAGGAGGATGGGGGATGACGTTAGGCGGGTGGAGAGGGTGGAGGAGTATAGGGTTGATCTTAGGAGGTAGTTGGGGCAGAAAGGGAGTTATCGAGGAAGTGTTGGATGTTTGATGGTAATCTGATGATCATTTACTGCGTTGCTGTTTCTCGCTCGTTGTTTGATGGCATAAGGTGTTGAGGTTTGTACTTTTTATCTTTTAGCATGACCTAGCAAGTAATTTGGGGTATAAAGATATTAGACTATATGCCATTTCGGGCTATTCCTTCGTCCGCAAATCTAAAAGACTGGGTTGGGATGACGTTGCATTTTCAGATCCTAATTACCCCATAGCCAGCAAAGTCATCCTAGCCAAGTGTCGATCCAGACGATGAATGGAACGCACATGTTGTTTCATTTATTCTTTCATTTGACGGGAGTATCGGTGGTATGTTACGGAGCAATCTTTTGGGTATGATAGTGGAGGAGGATCAGTGGGTTATGAAACAGGATAGAGGAAAGGAGATGGGGGAAAGTGAATTGATGGCTCTGATTGACAATAGTCTTTTGAAGGATGCGATGCAAGGTGTATAGTCATTCAGGATGATGTTGCTGTGCTTGGTTAGGCTTTGGCAATATTGTATGTCATGACTTGAGCTGTTCTGGTTGTTGGAAGGTCTTGTGCTTGAATGTCTATGACTTGGAGTCAGGGTCCTCGATAGTCTCAAGATTTTCCATTTGATGTGAAGGGCTATTGATGATGATAAGTATCGGATGCCAATATAGACTCTTTGAATCACTAATAATTGTGTGGTATGATATTTGCAGGGCTTCATGGTAAAATCTTGAACCAAATCTGGGATCGTACTGTTCACGGAATTAAAGTTATCCGTCAAGCCAAGCTGTATCCCAGTCGTAACTCTCTAAGCTACCATGAATCGGATACGACCAATCAATACCTGGAAAGCTAGGCAAAGCGATAAAGGTTGTTTCTCGGTTTGCGTTCATGTCTTTAGGATCATAATGCAAATGCTTGTGACTGCTTGCTACCAAATCGGGTTCGGCGTTTTTGTTGAAGTTATCATCTGCTGCTGGAACAAGGACGTTGATGGTAGGCCGTGACATCATAGTAGAGCTTCTTTGCGCAATTTCTCCGTCTTCGACTAAGGCTGTTTCGTCGATTGTGCCTCTCGAGACATCGGATCCATGGATTCTCAGCAGACATTGGTCTATGGGGACGCTTGAAGATGTCGACGAGAAATGGTGAGTCTGATAAAGGGGCAAAGGTGCAGGTAGTTGGTTTGTGTGAGGTTCCACTGTTTCATTGTCACATTCTTCATCCACGTCTCCTGTCTCTTGAGAAAGCAACGGGCTTGTTGTTGGAGTTGAAACTGACGCTCGATAATTTGAGAATATTTGTTCTTGGCAGCGTTGGATGAGGGAAGTGAGTTGGCTTTTGAGTCGGTCCTCAAGTGGCTGAGTTTCATTCTGGACGATTGTCTCGAGGGTGGATCTAAAGACTTTCGGTAGCTCTTGGCGCGCATACTTTTCATAATCTTCCAAGTCAGGTGGGATCGTGGGCAAGGTCCGTGGATCGGTATCTTCTTGAAGGGGTTCAAAGTCTGGACAGAATCTGTCAGCAGATTATCTCGCAAGTATTTCGCGACTGGGAAGCTTTCATTCTCCAGCATACAAGCTGTTGTTGATTGTAGTGAGCGACGCTTCCTGGCAAGAATAGAAGGAGAACTCTTCGCTTATACTTACACGGCGATGGCACACTTTCGTCTGGAAACAATATTCCGTAGATCTCTTCCCATCTTTGAGACTCTGATTGGCCCCTGAACGTTTTCTTCCTGCAGCGCAGCCGCTTCTCTACCACATTTGTGATTCCAACAATTGGTGATTCATGAACTAGTTTACAGCCCTCAACTTGCATGATGTGTTCATTCAGACAATCCTGATCCCCAAATGTTATTTTGCAACGCTGACATTGATACACTCGGTGGTGTCTATACAAATGGTTTCTAAAAAGGCTTAGCAATTGCCCAATACGAAATCCGAATGCTGAGAGGCATACTTTACTCGAGAAACGTTGTCAAAAGATGTCAGTGCGCAAGATCTCCAGTCTTGAACATTATAGGATCTGGGATCATGTTTCCGGTATGGACAGGCAAACCGATTGATCTGAAGTGTTGAAGCTGGTCTTGGCAATGGCCCCTTTGGACGCTTAGGAGCTCTTCCGCCATCGTCGTCCGACATATTTTCTTCATTCTCTTCGTTGCAATCCTTCCGCTTGTGATCATCTGCAGTGAACCTCTGCCGACTCGAAATCTGTTCCTCTGGTGCAGATGTCTGGCTTGGAGATGAGGAAGTAGCAGATGGAGAGCATTTTCTGACTTTGTTACTCCAGTCCCGTGTATAAACTATCCAGAATTCTGACATGATCCGTTCCACGAGCTCTGCCTTCATTGGATCAAGTATATTTGCTAATAAGCCATAGTCATAATCTGCAGCAGCATCGTCACAACTTGAGTCGACTTGGTTTGTCCTAGAACCAAATGGCGAATTCTCGCTAGTAGATAAACCAGAGTTGAAGGTCGCTATACCTTCATTGCATTCACGGAGATCGTCCTCTACTCTACGTTCGGGATTTAGATCAGACTCCAACTTCGGACAATCCACGTGGACTTTCACTGAAGTAAGGTCGTTTGAAGCAGGCAAGCTTGGTGAGTCCACATCCGATAGCATACCATTCTGCGCAGCAAAGACTGCTATTGGTTCCGGTCTTGAAGATAGAGGCTTAAGCAATCCATTTTCTGGTAGCAACGATGTAGTTGATTTGGAATTGCGTCTTCGATTATTATCGAATGGCGTCTGTGTTGGCGACGTTGCACTTTGGGTATTGGGTACTCCCAAGGACAGACCAGGAATTAAGGGCCATAAGCTATTTAGGTCATGTACCTGTCGATATAGAATAGCATACTGGTTTTCATACTTCAAAATGTGTATTGTTGCCGCGCGGAGGGAGTCTGCTGACTCCCCTGTAGATTCGGAACCTATGAGACACATTTCCGAGGTGTCGAAGCCGAGGTCCTCAATGTACAAGGTACACATGGCAGGCTCCAATAGCATATCAGTCAATACTGTTATCGCAAGGGCATCAAGACCTTGGCTTGGTTCTTCAATAATCTCGGTACAGTACCCGGCAATACCCATCGAGTCCGGAATGAATGAACCGTAGTCCCGGATCTGGGCATAGGTTTTGATCCATGAACTACACAGCTTCCGAAAGTGGCGGAGTATGAGATTTGACATTTCCATATCATTGAATTTCTGTGAAAGCAGGCTCATAGCTATATCTGGGTGGCTTAAATGATCCTGCACATCTTGGAACATGTCCATAGTCGTGGCTACTTCATGCCGAGTTGTGTCAATCTTGAGCGGAATCCTGCTTGGCAAGAGCTGGTTTTGGATATCAAGTTTGGTGATGGTTGGAGCGAAATCCTGTCCCGTGCGTCGCCATATCAAAGCTTCGAAGTAAGAAAACAAGATAGCTGTGTATGATTAGCGCAACGGTTACGAAACAATCTTTGAATCGGGAGCTATGACAACAGGCTCATGGAGCTCACCTCTTAAAATTGAATTTCCGTCATCAAACACTTTCCTATAGTGCGAATAGTGTCTTGACAAGCTTCGTATTGACGCCGAGGTATCTGAGTAGGACTTCAAAAGCTCCTCATGAATAAGGTGTATTGTTTTCTTGTCTGTGACAAAGTATGATGAATGGTCTGATTCAAATATTGAATTGCTCTTGATGGCGTGCTCTTCCGGTGTTGAGTGGCCCCAAGCTGGAGTTGTGGTAAATGTGAGAAGTTGGGGCTCAATCGCGCGCCATAATTGTAGGGTTTCATTCGTCCTTGTACTTTCTCTGTGTTTCCAGCCATTCTGTGGTATCGTTTCCCCGCTGGTTATCTGTTGAAAATCCCTGGTAGTTGTGATGCTACTAATACCCGTTTCCTATTTACGTGGAGTTCTATAGAGGATTTCGTAATTGTTTCTTAGGGCTAGTAGATACACGCTGTGGGGAGAGTAATCAGGGGTTGTGGCTTCTGTGGTGTCAATGCTTTCCAAGAACTGAAAGTCGCGCCAGATCACCTGGTCCGGTCCTGATAGTCCCAAGTGCGCAACTTTGAGAAGGACACCAAGAGGCTTTAAAAGGACTTGTGCAAAAAGAAACATGCCAAGGTCGTCCACATCTCCGGCCGGCTCCTCTAGACAGTTCTTTACATAGTCACGTACTCCCTCTTCTCTTTCTGGTCGACGTTTGTAGATGTCCGGATACATTTGAAGCCAAGAACTCGTCAACATACGGAAATGCAGTACGATCTTACCAGATACAGCCGTATCATCGAATCGTGCCAAAAGAATGTTCTCTGTATCTGAGAATAGTCGTTCCGTTAAGGTTGCCATCTCCTTCAAAAGTTTCACGGTCTCAGCTACTGGTGCTTGGAATACGGACTCCTGGAAACCACCCGATCTCTGAAGAATGTTGCTGAGAGATGTGATTCGTGTAACCTCCTCTTGCAGTCTTCCCTTGCCACACAAACTGGCTATCTCCAGGTAGGCGAATACCAGTGCTGTCAAGAGTTAAAAAGCCTTGGAAGCTGAGAGGCCATGGTACTCACCTCGCCATCCACAACTCGTGCCTGATGAAATCCTTCGATGATGTGAGAATGATGTGCGAATTATCTCAGGCAGGCCTATATCTAGCAGTCCTTGAGTGGGAAGTTTGTTTCCGACCACAGCGTCGCCGGAAAGCTTCGATATTGAATCCATTCTGAGACGACCAGGTCGTGGACCCTTCTGGTATGGCTCATGTGACTTGGGCCCAGACAACCTTGAATCTCTCAGCATGCTCGAGCCTTAAATGGAGGAGGACACTCGAAGTTCAGCCACTCAGTGGATTTTAAGGAGCGAGGCAAAGGGAGATGAAAAACTCAAGAAACTGTCAAGTGATGTTGTGTCACCAAGGCTGAGCACTGACAAGGGTTTTTGCACCACCGTGCAAAACTCGCAATGATCAACTCACACGTGATAAAAAGCAGAAAGGTTGAATACTCGAATGTTGAAGAACTGAAGTAATGAGCAGGATGGAGATACAGTACTCGTATGTAGTGTGCATATACATTTCCTGCCACAGTCATTACCGACGGAAATGGGGTATATGAAAGGCTCTAACCGTGGTCTCACTTTTGACTCCTGGCTGGATGAATAACTTCATACTCGTTGAACACCCTTTTGACGCGGTAGAAAAAAAGTACTTGACCTTTTCCTGGTCAATGAAGTCTGCTAAGAGCACATCATGTTTATTGTTGAGCTGTAAGGTGATCAACTTGAACTTTCTTGCAAGACTCCCAAGCTTAACTGAGAACAGGCAAGACTTGACTGAGAGCGGGGGCGAATATCTCAGGATCAACTCAAATTTCAATGCACGCCTCTCATCAAGCCTCTGGGCTCGCTAGCCGTCCTTAAGTAAGTCAACCACGTGGACATTTACAATTATTGCCATATAATGTACCAGAACCCAGACCAGAAAAAAGTGGCCAATGATTGACCGACCCATATATAACGTGGATACCATTGAGGATACCTTGGTCCAAGGTCGGGCTCCTTGCCATGAGGGGCACATATTGAAAGCTCGCAAGCAGATGATGGAAGTCAATGAACTTTTCGGGAAGGACGGTGGGGTCCCTTGATGAGCCCCCTGTCACTTCAATTATTGATCAATACACACCCTTCTCATGTATCATTACGACATATCAACCAACGACAACCACATCTTATTCATATTTTTGCTAGAGGTTGTACCGTGTGGACTACATTATTGCTTCGACGAATCCCCCGAAATCCTGTGAAGACCTCTCACTGTTACGAAAGTCCAACCTCGTTGCTCTCCACAGGTTTGTGAGGTTATGAATAACAATCTGTCACGTGTCATGTGAACATAGAAGGGGCGATATCTTGGTGGTTACTCAACAAGGGTGCTACGAAGGACATGCGGCACCAATTGAAACATCAAGTATGACCTCATTGTATTACTGGAGCATTCACAGAGGTCGGATTGCCTGTGTCCTAAGCTCGTCCATGCATTCTTTCGAGTGGTAGCTCATCAGCAGCATCATTTCAACCTTGATTTCTACAGCCTGTCATGAACACATTTCTCCTGCTTAGTACTGCCCTGATATCCATTCTTATTTTTATCAATTTCATTAACCAGCTATTGTTTCATAAACTTGGACAACCACCTCTCGTCTTTCATTGGTTTCCATTCATCGGAAACGCCATTGCATACGGCCAAGACCCCTATGCTTTCCTCTTTTCCTGCCGCCGGAAGGTATTTGCCATTCCTTTCTACTATATCGCATAGACTAACTATTCTAGTATGGGGATGTCTTTACATTCGTACTCCTTGGCAAGAAAATGACTGCTTGCCTTGGCACATCAGGAAACGACTTCATTCTCAATGGCAAATTATCAGACGTTAATGCTGAAGAAATATACACCAGTCTCACAACACCTGTATTTGGTGCTGGTGTGGTATATGATTGTTCGAATGCGAAACTTATGGAACAGAAAAAGGTAACAGTAGGACTCCTGGTATCAAATATTAGATACTAACAGCTTCAAGTTTCTCAAATTCGGCGTCACTACGGAAGGACTGCGTTCATACGTACCTTTGATCGTAACAGAGTTCCGTGACTACATAGACGAATCACCACACTTCAATGGTTCGAGGGGCAGCTTTCCGGTCACACGGGCGATGGCTGAAATCACCATATTCACCGCGTCCCGCACCCTTCAAGGGAGAGAAGTACGACAGCATTTCGATGGTACTTTCGCGGACCTCTATCATGATCTCGATATGGGATTCACCCCTATCAATTTCATCTTACCCTGGTTTCCATTTCCATGGAACAGGAAACGCGATAGAGCCAACAAGACCTTGGCCCAGACATACATGGATATCATCGAGGCTCGGAGAGATAAGCCAGATGAAGGGAGTGAGGAGAGGGATATGATATGGAATCTGATGAGAGCGAGGTATAAAGATGGATCTCAGATTCCAGATCGAGAGATAGCGCATATGATGATCGCTCTCCTCATGGCAGGTCAACATTCCTCCTCCTCCATCGGTTCCTGGATCATCCTTCGCCTTGCCTCTCGTCCCGATATCCTCGAAGAGCTGTACTCCGAGCAAACAAGAACACTGGGAGAGAGAATAAAAGAGGAGCTGACATACGAAGATATCCAGAAACTGGAACTCAACAATCTAGTCGTGAAGGAAACACTCAGGTACCACGCCCCCATCCACAGCATAATGCGGAAAGTGAAACGTCCACTCCAAATCACGACATCCGACTCCAAACGCCCTGGCTCTAGAACCACCTACTTAATCCCAACGAGTCACGTTCTACTGTCAGCACCAGGCGTGACCGCCAACTCAGCCGAATACTTTCCTAACCCCTCAACCTGGGATCCTCATCGCTGGAAGACTCACGCAAGCAGCGAGAATGGAGAAAAGGTAGACTACGGATACGGATTGGTGAGCAAAGGTGCAAGTTCTCCCTATTTACCCTTTGGGGCAGGACGACATCGGTGCATTGGTGAGCAGTTCGCTTATTTGCAGCTTGGGACGATCACGGCTTTGATGGTTCGGGAGTTCAAGGGGTTGAAGCTTGTAGGAGAGTTACCGGGGACGGATTATACGAGTTTGTTTTCTAGACCAAAGGGAGGCGTTGTGAGATGGGAGAAGCGGAGCAAGGGTAATTGAGTGTGTGGGTTGGCTAAGTCTGTGAAACGAAGGGATTGTTTGATTTGGAGGCACATGTATTACTTCAAAGTAATATATACGAGATCTAGGCTGCTGATGTCAGTTGCACAAGTCTACTCGGGAAGCTGGACGCTGCCCTTTACATCATTCATATTTCTGTGCCATTTCAGCTTGCGATATGCATGCCACCTTGATCTGCATCAAATTTACTTCGGCACAGGTCCTCCATGTGCTCCCAGTATGAACTTGAATAGCATCGTTGCTTATAGCATGAAACTAACACAACATATAGTACAGGCACTATCATGGGTGCGACCATTACTCATTCAGTTCAAATCGTTAGGGCCATGTCTGAGACTCTGCATCGGTGACAACCGATGCGATTAAAATTGCGAGGATCCCGACGGTAGACTTTCCGTGAAGTCTGGCTCAAAATCTGGCGTACGACGAGTGAGCTGAGAGTTTAGTAAACTGGAATCGAGGAGGTGACAGAGGGTAGACAATCAAAACCCGCATTCCTTTCTAGATGGCGTCCAAGAGTTGCTATGGCATACCATCCACTACCGGTCAGCAGACTTCGATTCTCATATTTCCAAAATCTGCACGCCACTGGAATGTGCTATAAAGCTCTGTGTCCAAATTCCCAACCATCTTTACCCCACAATTCTACCCCCCAACATATACTCCACGAAGCTCAAACGATACCAGGAATCAATCTATACCTCACCTTCGAACAATACATAACCCACTTATCCCCGTACTTCCTCAAACACCTTTCTTCGTCCCTCAACGTCCGATGCCACAGTATCGCTCCCAGGAAGAAGAAATACGACCAAGGAAGTATATGTGTAAAACCACAACAAGCACACATAGCGAAAGCTTGCATCAAGTCCGCCAGATAATTCGCATGTCTTGAGACTCCCCACCATCCTACATACTTCAGTCACTATTTGAGTGGAAAATATAAGGTTGGGAGGAAGGACGAACTTACCAGAACAAAGCAAAAGACTCTCATGTACCATCCCATCATCAGTCATATACTTACACCGAACCACATCCGCCTTCCTCCCCCAAACTATACACTCCCCATTCGTCTTCCTCGCTCTATCTTTCTGGGCATTCGCACTTCTAAACATCGCATACCCTCCCAATCCCAGCAATAACAAAGCCAATACTTGCCAGGGCCCCAGATCAACAGGAAAACGAGCAAGATATTGGACCTGGAGTGTATATATGGTAGGAAGTAAGACGACAGATCCCCATGCGAGGTAGAACCCGAAATGATCGTGCGTGATGTCGATGGTGCGGAGATACCAATCTTCGTTGGTGAAGAAATCGACGACGTAGATGATGTGGAAGAGGGTTACTATTAGGATGGAGTTCGAGATATGGGCGTGGAGTTGATATTGGTAGGCTATGTGTGAGAGATCGCTGGGAGATTCGATGTCAGTTTCTCTTCAGGTTTGATGCAATTGTAATGTGGGATAATTGAAAAGGAGAATGACTAACATCAACGTCCAAGCGACAATTCCAGGTCGCCCGATATGAAAGAACTTGAAGTCCCATGTCCCGCCAAACCTTGGATTCAACTCAATACCCACGAAGAAGTCGAATACAAGAGAGCCTAACCATCATGAGCATCTTTCCACTCTAATTTCACAATATAAATCAGCTTACCACTGAATTTCCTATCTCCTGGATATGTCGGCGCAACATGTGCCTTCAACTGACAAGACGCTGACAAAACCACACCATACAGGTTCACAGCAACAAGTAAGCCCTCCCAATTCCGCGCAATGATCGCAGGATCCAAAATTCCCACTCCGGATGCCACTGCGGAGAGAGTGTGTGTGATTCCGTAAGCCAGAAGTCCATTCGTAGTATACTTCAACAAGTTTCCAGCCGGTGTCAATTGACCTGTACATAACGGTCCCGGTAGAACGGAGTACAGAATCCCTTGGAACAAGACCCATAATGAATATCCCACTAAAGCTCCTTGTGTAGGATGAGGATAGTGTAATCTGACGAAGGTCGAAGGACCGAGAGTAAAGAATGCTGAAATGGTGGAGTGGAGGGAGCCTGAATGGAACTCGAGAGCGATCCAATTCGTGATGATCCAAAGAGGACAAATGATGACCAAAAGGAGAGACAAGAATGTTGTTTTCCATGTCGCATGTATTTTGCGACCCCAGACTTCGGGATCACTTGTCTTGGAGGTAGCCATCGCGGCAGGTATAGAAAATGAACTTTGAAGACGCTGGTGGGAAGAAAATACTGGGGACAGGAGAGATGGGAAACGGAATAGAAAATAGGGGGGGGAGGGGAGCTTTTGCCAGAATGTGCAACGACTTCGATCTTGGCGTCCGGGGGAGTACGGACTCATTTGCACGGGGTGGCTGTGGAACAAGACTGGAAATCTGAGGTTGCTCAACATATACGACGTACCTAGGATGAAAATTGGATCTGCACCTCTGAAACTAAGCAATGGAATGAGAATTACGATTCAGTGAGGCTACCAAAATGTATTGACCTTTGCATCCGAAACGAGCGAGGGGTTTTGTGTCGTAGCGACTAAAATGAGACGCAATACAGCGGTGCCATAACAAATGTCCCAAGCAATAAATAGCAAATCCCTTAGTGAAAAATGATCAAAAGAACATCAACAAAACAAAGGTCCCGAATGATCTCTGACATGCCAGCAAAGAGGACAAGTCGTCAGGTGACATGAATCCAAAGGACCATTTTCAAGTACACCGTTGGTAATTATATCTTTAGTCGTTGCAGAGATTGTTGTGATCCTTGGAAGTGGTCGTGGCTTCCAGAGACTCAATGGATGTAGATGAGAATGAAGGCGCGAGCGTGGTTGTTGGCGTGACTGACAATGTCCAAATAAGACATACCGGCTATAATTTATGTCAGCAAGTTCCCACCATTCATATATAAAGGTACTTTTAGCACACCGAATCGTATGTCACACTTGGAACAAGGACTTCTGATATAAACAAGGGGCTAAAGCCGTAGTCATCCATGACATTTGGTTCTGTGCTGTCTCTTTTCTTCTGGATAGCTGTTCCGGGAATCGTGGCACAGAAACCTTCTTCTGCACCGTTGTAGGCAACAGGGGTAGAGTTGGCCAAGCCAGGGGACTTCTTCTCACGCTTAATTCCCTTGGTAGAGGAGTGCTTGAAGAGGAAAGAAGGGCTTGGCGTGATGATCTTGGCGGTGACATGCAGCTTGTTACGCCATAGTATTGGCGGCCTATTGGTGACCAGCTTCGGAACTTTGTTGAGGGAGGTCGGAAGAAAATTGACCATTTGGTTTTGATTGGAGAATGCATCTTGATGAGGCCTCGAATGCTGCCAATTCTGGAAGAGATACTTGGGGAGGGATATCTTATCAAGATCAAGGTGAAGATGACAGGTAAGGAAGATGGCGGCATTGTGAATTTCGACCGTGTGTTTGCGGCAGCTATGTGGGAAAGAAACTTTGGTCAATATCCCGAAGGGTGCGCGTATTCTAAGTCTTGTAAGGCATCAGATATTTCTCGCGATGACTTGTAATGAATGAACCATTTATCATGTCTACTACTCTACGGCATGAGCTCATCAAGGCGATGAAAATCATTTTCATTACCTTATCCACATCTCCAAGAAGAAGCTTGATCATTCCAATTACTTGGTAGAACCGAATACTCCGAGTTGGCAGAAAGTGGAAGCTGTCTGTTACCAGATGACTGTATCAGTATCTCCAACAAAATATTTGAGAAGACAACTTACGATCCAGAGCAATTCACATCCCTTTTAAATAAGACGTCAGCCAAGTCCAAATAATCTTCAAGGAAAAGTGTCAAACTCACCAAAACAAGATACAAGTCAAAGACGAGTAATTAACAACCGATGAGACAGCATCGTTCAACCCGATAGGTTGAAGGTTATCTGTGATCCATTAGCAAACATCATACCACACCCTCTCCAGGTGATGTTTACAGCAAAAACCCTCTAGTTGATCAGTCAGTGAAGGCTGATAAGTGGATGCAGAGATTGCTTACGATCAGTGGCAAACAGCCCGCAGGTCGCGAAGTTGCCGTCTTTGCACATCCATATTCCACCTGGCGGGATAGCCGTCGACGTCCCTCGCTCTTCCAGTTGTAAGGGGCTTGGGATCGCAGACCCGTAGGCTATGCGCGAAAGGCTGAGGGCGGTGAAGAACGTGCGTGGGGAAATTAGCATTTTGAGCAGTCGTAAGGTGTGGGTGAATTGGGGCTGGAGTGAAGACTGAGTGAATTCTGTTTTAACACCAGATCTCAGAATTTCAAGGCCTTATATACAACGCAAAAGCCTTTTCTGTAAAACCATCGCTTGAAGGAATGTATCACTAAGTGGACGAGCAGTCACTCCTGATCCTTGTCTGACCCTGTATTGGTCTGGCATTGCATAAGCGAGTCGGTTAATTTAAAGGGGCTACACATGCGTCACTTCAATGGTTTCTGGTCTACCAAAAGAGACACCAAGAGTTGAGAAGGATCTTGTACTTTCAACGTTCCCTGTATGGTTAGCTCTACAATTAGATGATAGAAGGGCCATGTAGTCTCGAAGTCTCGTTTGGGTATTTGGTGCAGCATTCAGTGATGCGACTTATTTGATCCTTCACGCCACTATATTGTCTTGATTCTGTATTGGTCACTGAAATGGTTGGGTGTTACATAAAAGGTTCTATTGGCTTCTCACCAGTCCCCGAGACTTGGTAAGGAGTGCGAAGGATGAGGAAAAGCTCATTTGTCACGTGTCGATGCAGGGTTGAAAGAAGAAGTGAGGCAACAAATTTCACCTTCAAACATGCTTCCAAGGAGACTCAAGACATTCCCACAGACGAGGGGAGAAGCTTGGTAGGAATTACGATCATATATATGAGTACATAAAATCATACACATGCGTATACACGTTTCCCTTAATTTTTTAACTCTCCTGTCCTACTCATCTCGCTTCACGTTGCGACTCGTTCTCATCCAATCCCTTCACTTACATGATTGAAGCCGCTCAGAAATCCACCCAAAATGCACCAATCTTCAATGCAAATGCATCATGCAAGTACAAAAGAAAACTCTTCCCCTCCCCATTCCGATATTCTCCTACATCATCAACGCAACACCCACCACAGCCAAGGCAACAAAAATTCCCATTCCACTCTTCACGCTAGAAGCAGCACCAGTGAACTGACTAGGTGAAGGTGTAGCAGATGTGGTAACCACACCAGCATACGAACTCGTCGAAATCAGACTGGCACTTGGTGCCGCACTTCCGCTCCCGATTGGTGCGCCTGGGCTCCCTGATCCAGATCCGGTTTGGTATGGAGGGATTGTGACTAGAGATGAGGACTTGGGTATAGCAATCACAGTAGCAGTAGATTTGGAGGCTACCACGGTGACGTAGTTCGTTGCTGTTGAGCTGACAACGGTGGTGAGATGGTCACCTGAACCACTCTCGCCCGTGCCTGGAATACCAGCTGAGCTTGATGGGGTTGAGGTCTCCGTCACTACGGATTCTGCGCTGGTATATATAGATGTTGCATATGCAGCACTTGTCGTGAACTCTCCAAGAGCAGGGGATGATGGAGATCCCAAAGCCGGAACGGATGAAGTTGGAACACCCTCTCCAGTCTCCGTAGCGGTGACTGGGCAGACAGTTGTGTATAGGGCAATGGTTTCCGTTGTCACGCTTCCAATCCTACCCGGGCAGTCGGTGACTGTTGGTGCACAACTCGTAATTGTGTACACTGAGGTTGCATAGACAGTGCTCGTGATGTAAGCAGGAGGAGATGAAATTGGCAGAATTGATATGGAGGCGGAAGACGATGAAGGAAGACCCTTTCCTGTTTCAGTGGTAGTCACAGGGCAAACAGTCGTTGAAACAGCAATAGTATCTGTCACCACTGTGGTTGAGTGAGCAGGGCAATTTGTGACTGTTGCGGCGCAGGAAGTGATCGTATGGACGGATGTAGTATAGATCGTCTTTGTCGTGTATTGCGTTGGGGCGGCGGAGCTGGACAGTGAGGTAGCAGTCTCCGAGACGATGCTTGATGGTAGGAGAACGCTATCAGTGCTTGAAGGTGTGTATGATGCGCTGCTGAGAGTCACTGATGCGCTTCCAGTGCCGGTCAACGAGGCGCTGTATGAAGATCCGCTTGGTCCCACGGTTGAGCTACTGTCCGAGACAGGTGGTAGCGTAGATATGGTGCTCAATTCCGAAGTACTGTTGGTGTAGAGAACTGATGTGGGGGTCACCTGTGCGGAGGTTGAATTGGTGTAAAAGCTCGAAGTTGGCATTACGCTGGCTGGGTAAGAGCTTGAGATTACGCTCGATGGTGCAGTTGGGACGATGGAGATGCTCGAGTTGGCGTACAAACTGGAAGTTGGCACAACGCTGGAGAGACTGGAGCTCGAGATAATGGTTGGTAATGAGGTTGGGACGACGGAGCTGCTCGAGTTGACGAAGAAGCTCGAAGTTGGTGTTACGGTTGGCAAGCTGGAGCTTGAAATAACGCTTGATAATGTAGTTGAGACGATAGAGCTGCTCAAATCTGAGGAAGCTGACGAAGTAGGCAGAATAGTGAAGTCCGACGAAGTAGAGAGTGATGAGCTTGAGGTTGGGATAGCACTTGACGACGGCGAGGTCGCGACACTTCCACACTGATAGACATCCAATCTATTTCCCGCGCCGCAAAGCTCAGTTGGAGTACCATTGCAGGTCTGTGAACAATCGATCTTCGGCGCCTCAACGCTTCCAACGCCAAAGCTATTTCCGCAGTAGCACTCTCCGCCATACTCAACTCCAAAGTAGGTGAAGCCTGAACAGAAGGTAGCGCATATCTCCACGGACATAGTGGTGTAATTGACATAGGTTGCGCCGGACAGAGCACGAACATTAGTTCCTTCGGTGTAGCAGCCGAGGTAATTGCAGTCGCTCACGGATGGAACGGTGGTCGGTGTGGGAGTTTCTGTTGGTATCGCAGAGGTAAAGCTCGAGGAAATGGTCGCGGAAAGGCTCGTAGATTGCGAGAGGGAGCTGCTAGAATCGGTTGAGGATGAATAACTTGACAAGCTAGACAGTGTGCTGCTTGACGAAATTAAGCTCGAAGCACTTGAAAGGCTCGAAGATGACGCGGAGACGCTTGTAGATTGTGATTGGGAGCTGCTAGAAGTACTCGTTGGATAAACTGATGAGCTTGATAGGGTGCTGCTTGACGATGCTAAGCTTGATGAGCTTGAAGCGGTTGACGATGAGGTCGTAGAAACACTACTTGACAACGTTGTTGACAATGATGAAGATGATGAGGTTGTTGACGACGACGACGACGAAGTCGTTGTGCTTGAGCAAACCTTGGCAGAAGAAGTGACAGTCCCGGCAGTGGCAACGCTATTCAAGATGCTCTTGATCGAATTATAGTATTGACCATTGTTCTCAGCAACGGTGGCTTCGTAGAGCATAACACCTCCGAATTGAGCATGAGAGTGATATTGGCTGATCAGGACTTGCGCTTCAGCGGCATTAATGTAGTCGTTGGGGGCTTCATTTGATGCTGCCTGTCCGGCAAGGAGACCAATGTATAGCTTTGCACCAGCACTCTTACCGAGATTGACTTTGGCGACCCACAGGTCGTAGTTGAAGGTAGAGATCGTTCCAGCTGCTTTGCTGTTGGCGTATTGGCGAGCAGTGCATCCATTGGCACCGTTGTTGTAGAACTGGATCCAAAGGATATCGAATTTCGCGCCAGCAATAGCAGTGCTCATATACGGCTCATCGAGAGGACATTGGGGAGCTCCAGAGATAATGTAGTCCTTGGAGCATGGATTGGCAGCTTTGTGCTCAGCGAAAAGCTCTCGAAGTCTGACAATAGTCTGGACATAACCAGCTTGTTGATCTACGAAGAATTAGCCTGATCCGTACCAGTAACCGAGTCATCCTTACCAGGCGACGTTTGCTCGATGTCGAAATCGAAACCATCAAAGTCAATGGTCATGCTTGTGTCGGTATTGTAATATCCTCTGTCCAAGGGTCGGACACCAGTCCAGCTCGGGTTGTATGGTCCGTAAGCACCCCAGAGAAATTCTGCCAGATAATTTCCATCTTCCTTTCCGTTCAAGTAGTAATTGCCGGCGGATCCACCAAGAGAGAGAAGGATCTTCTTGTTGGTTTTTTGTTGACAGTAATACAAATCTTCTTGAAGGTTTGGGCATTGCTCGTAGAGGAAGTTGTTCTTGGGATTGTTAACTCCATCGTAGCCAGGCCCCGTGTAGTTTCCATCCCAACACTGATTCCCAAAAGTCTGTGCGACCAGTCCATTTGCTTGTGGTGGGAAGATGTTGATGAAACCTATGGGAATGATATCGACGTTGGCCTGGTCACAGAAGTGCGCCAATCTTTGTTGACCCGCACCAGAACCCTACGTCAGGTCAGCACTGCAATGATCTTTCCCTCCCAGTTCTCCATACCCAGTACATAGCCAAGTTCCTTTGGGACGAAGGGTCATAAACGGCTGTAGAAGAGCGGATTAAGGCGAAGGAAGCTGCCGCTGCAGCAAAGAACTTAGTGGAAAACATTATGTTGAGATTAAACGACAAATATAGTCTGAAAAGACTGTGGTATGGCCGAAGCCTGTAAAGATCGTGTTGACTTGCTCGTCAAAGAGAGGACGCAAACAAAAGTCTGCACGGCACACGGTCGCCGCTGGGAAAGATTGAGGTAGGTGATGTCGGTGGAGGAGAGAAGGGAAAGAGAATCCGGAGAGAAGACATGGGAACGCCATCACTTAATGGAAGCGGCCTAGGCCCACCAAATTGGACATCGTGGGCGATGGTGCCATGTCCTGCATGTCTATGTCCCGGGGATGAGCGAGTACCTGGCTAACGTCTCGTCGATAGCCCAAAAGAGATAGCAGTGCGGCTAGGAAATGTCAAAAGACTCATGGTAGCAAGCCGGCGATGGGCCACTGGTGTGCCGCGATAGGTTTCGTTTATGGCTATGAACGCTTTGAAGGTGTTGGTTCCAGGGCCAATTCAGGCACAGGTCGTCTCGAGATGAAATACCCCGCCGCGGTGCATGAGTCCCCAGGTTCTTCACACGTTTGAGCCACTCACAGCACTGTAACGTTCGCTGTGGCGTCTTTTGGGACGAACTAGAGCAAATGCACCTTACTGACGGTCCTGAAGCGAAGCAGATATTTGATGCTTACTCGGGAGAAGGGTCCCACTCGGGTACTGGCCCGCCGAGGACTTCCGCTTCTGGCCTTACTCGAGCACTATTCTGGAACGCGCTTGCACCAAAAGAAAGCTCTCGCCGATGACCAAAACTAGGCCATAGTCTCGGCGGCTCGACCGTACCCTAGCCATAAGATCGGGCTGTTGTCTCCCCGCCATGATCCAACATCAAATTTGGGTTCAAAAAGAATATGTTGGTAGAAGTGGCGGCTCTAAGGATCGACTTTGTCATCAGCACTCCGCCTGAATGCCTGTATGACCTGCAGCTGACAGCTGACACCTGATCGGCGATGACTGAGATTCGCAGTATCCGATGCTTCGGGTCGTGGCTGGACTGTGACAGATCTCGTTTCTGCTGTGCCGTCTGGCTGGGTCTTTTGGTGCGGCGTGGTGGTGTGGTAAGATTGGATGCGAGATTTTCATAATAGGGGATCAATAGCGCTCGGAGGACGCTAGCGCATCTTGGGCATGTCGTCCCGTCCGCCCAATGAACGAACGCAAAGGCCGAAGTTCGGATCTCCTGAATCTTGCCTCAGGCTGCTCAGAGAACCCTGAGCTCACATCTCGGCCCGTGATCCGTCCTAACGAGAGTCTATCAGAGAGATCATCGCGATCAGCACAAATCCATGAAGAAGCTTAATTCGTCTACACTTTGTGGTACCTACAGTAACTACAGCACCCGTCAACTTTCGTTGTCACATCTCGTGAAGTTCTTCGTAGTGTACTCCAAGGGAGAGACTCGAACCTTCGACTGATTCGAAGATCAGGGGTAGACTCAGGAGGCGATCAGGCATCATGCATCGGCTGCAGGGACGGGGGCTGACGGGACCCAGAATGATTCTTGAATTCATGTTTTCCTTCTGGGAAATCGTGCTTGATAGCGCTCGCGAGTGCTTAAGCTTGACTCTGCAGATCTGTCGTCTGAAATACTGTACTCTCAAGGGGTGTGGAGTGCGAAAGGTTGGTCAGACTCAAGCGAGTCTACCATTCTCATGTCTATGTGCCCGGAAATGTTGCTTTGAGGAAACGTTTTTCTCTCATCCATTCTGTCCTCGAATGGTCTGACAAGTTGACGTTCTTCATCATCTTTCTTGCTTTCTCCGGGATTCGCAAGGCAATGAAGTGATGAAAGATCCTCCAGGTCAGTCGCGAGTGCCAGCATTCAAAAGAGCATCTTTAGATGAACTTCCCGGTTTTGATTCAGCAGCTCAGACTATATCCTTCCTTTTAGTTTCAGAACGGAGCAACTGTACAGGCACAAGAGGAGAAGTTATTATTGTGGGATGTCTTGATTTGCCCCTGCACACATGATAACTGTGCCTATCCAGCAGGACATATAATGCGACTATTGCTCTTTGTATTCATTGTTTTGAGAATGCAACCAGTTAGTCGTTGTTTTTGAGTGCAGCAGCGGGGTACGTTCTACTAGGGAGGGCAAATCACATTCGCTGACACTTGTGGAGAACTAATGCTCTGGTCACATCGTATGGGATGGCTGTTCCATTCTGAGAAAGACGCTTAGTAAAGTAGGTCCACTCTCCAGTATTGTTAGGAATGTCAATAACGTTACCTTCATGCTACTTCCATACGCGCATCATCGACGATGCAAGGTTTGGCTCGAGGTCCTGCCCCACGTGATCACTACCTTTGGCTTCGATTGTCTCGCTGCAAGTTTGAGAGACGTATGTGCTGAGAACAAAAGCCATGGGGAAGTCACATCTTTCGCCAAGTCGTCAAGTGAGCTGCCCCTCTCGCCTATTTTCCTTCCTGTCTTGATCTCTGGTACGAAGTAGCAGGAGGGCAATGACCACAACTCCTGTGGATCACTTCAGCAGCAAAGAACAATAGGAACACTTCATCACGAAATGCAATCTTGAATCTCATAATCATCCATTCCAACATCTTCCAGCCTATCCCTGAAGCTTCACGTCCCCTGAGGCTAGCTTGGGGCGCGGCACCTGTGGTGGATGAGCATGGATATACGTCCACCAAATTCCTCATGTGTTGTCTTCTTTCTTCTAGAAAGAGGTTTCTGTCTTCCAGATCATGCATTGAGGTTATGTGGCTCGGCTTCACACGCACTCTATTCTGAGTCGATGTTTCACCTGCCTAAAAGTTCAGTAGCGACTGCGAAGCTCGGATACTTCATATGCTCTTTGTTCTGAAAAATGCTTGTTTCACACTCCTATGCTTCAGCCACGGAATGAAACCTTTCCCACTACTCTTTCATGAATGCGTTTGACCGCCCTGGTCCAACTTCAAACCCATGGATTTGCTAATTCTTTGTCGTGAGTAAGACCATGATCTACTGGTTCGGACTCATCTTGGAAGCTAAACTCCCCTAACTGAAATTTCATTGTCATCAATTACAACTCATGCTCAACTGAGACTATTGGAAGCAGGTTCCTGTTGATCGAGATAAAGAATCTTCTCAATCTAAATACCCAGAAATCTACCCAATTTCTTTTTCGTGACATCGAACTCAATCCGGTCTACTCTTCCCAGCATACTCCCTCAAAAACCTCCACCATCACTTCTCCTCGTCCTTACCTACGAAATCTCGACCTTGTCTCTCAGAACCCAAAGCAACCCCGCAGCAGACACGAAAAACATCCAACATGCCTCGCTGCGTTTGCCAATACAACAATATGACTTCGCCACCTGGCGTCCTGAACTTTTGTCCGATATGTCAACGTGCGGTACCGTCGACTCCGGTACTTTCCCCCAATTTCAATCCTCTAGCAACGTTCACAAGCTAACATTCGCTTCTGCAAGTTAAAATCAAATAATGAAAACAATACAAAACTGCCCATATATAGCAAATTCAGCCGCAGTACAAGTAACAAGAGCAAAAGAATAACAAACATTCTTTTCACCTTCCTTTTTTCGGTAGTACTTCTTACCCAAATCTTAAGTCCAACAATCATACGGAAAGAGAAACAAAGTGTCCCGCTCTCTACTTTGCCGGAACCCTCTGTCCATCCTCGGTTGGTAGGTGTTGACAGATGAGATAGTCTTCGATTGGGATGTTAGGATATTCTTTGAACATGATCTTTGTCGCGAATTCCTTACCATATTCCCATTCCAATGGAAAGCCGAGTCGAACACATGCATTTGATAACATCCACTGCCAGTCTTGGCTCTCAAGAGTAACTATTTCCGTTGGAATCCTAAAGTGTCTTTGAAGTCGAGGGAACGTAGCTATTCGCCAGCTAGGAAGGTACCCAACATTTTCCCAATCAATGATTGCTGTTACTTTTGGCATTTCATCAGCATTCGAGGGTGTTGTTACAAAGAAGTTTGTTGGATTGAGATCGGGATGCTGTAATACCAATGGTTTACCCATTCCTGGATGAACTAATCTCATCCCATAGTGTTTATTCATTCTTTGTTCATATGCCTGGTAATCCTCATGAGAGACACGGGGCTCAACTCGAGGTATGAAGGGTGAAATGACGTTTTCTCGTACCCTAAGTGAGTAACTTCCATTGATTCCCGTTCCTTGGACTGTCTCAACGTAGTTTGATGTGTTCGCCGATAGTGCTTTAACATGAGCTGCAATCTGATCCGCGACAGAAAGTTTCTGTTGAGTTGTTAAACTATACCATACTGCTGAATATACCTTCCCAGGAACCCGCTTTGTAATCATAACATGGCGTTCCCATTCTGGATCAACCCAATCGTATATGATCTCTTCTGTCGGTACCGAAGGAACATTTTTGTTTACCCATCGAATTGTAGTCGCTTCTGTTGTAAAATCATCGGCCCACCCCTTAACTTTGCAGAAGACGTTAGGACTAATTATCCACAATCCACGCATTGGTCCGTAATCCAACCCAAACATTGATGTCGTGAAATCACCTTCTGGTTCCCGGTCCACCCTAGGTGGAGAACGCTTTCGTAAGCAATAGGTTGCACCATCGCTCCAACTGCAAACCGCATCTGGAGGTATATGTCCATCTTCAACTTTTTCGCACATCATTAAAGATCCAATGCTCCAGACCCCAGGACTGAGAAGACAGAATGTTTCATTGAGTTGAGGTTTCAATGGCTCGAGGTACATGCACCCTACAAATGGAGTATAGATCAGAGGATCTCTCTCGGGAGTTTTATAGTTCTCGTCGTACCAACTAATTCATATCAGTAAGCCTTTGAGTAGATTTGGAGTCAGGCTTAGTTACTCCATTGAGGATGCCATTTTATCCAAGCTTGTTTCACCTAGTAGGAAGGCCGGAGAAATAGTTCAGAAAGTCACACTGCAAAACTTCAACTCGGATGAGCAGATATCTCAAACTTTATAGATCAACAATCCGAAAGAAAGCTAAGACGTAATAGAATTGCCAAAGAAATCGAAATCAAAGAGCATGCTGCAAACAGAAGATTTCTCGAGTATCACATGCAAATAATTGAGAGCTGATCTCATCTCAAGTTAGCTAGCAAGAACTAGAGAAACAAAAGGCAACGCCGCAAACGGAAGAACTTTTGAGACGGCTCTGCATTCAGACTACTCACTCAAAATCCAAAACAAAGGGATAGAAAAGTCATGGGGGACAAGATCATATGCCTGGTGCCACGCTAGTGCTGATTACCGGACAAAGTAGTCTGATTCATCAGAGATCCAAGGCTATCACATTCCTTCCCCTCTTTCAGAGATCGACGGCCCTCTGAGTTCCTATGCGATCTCGGTAGGCACTTTGCTATGCCTGGGAGTTGAATGGAGACCGAGGAGACTGTTTCACGTGACGCTATGAAGGCTGCCCGTGTTCCATGTCGTTGAAGAATCTGCTTGACACACTGAACTTGACAAAATCCAAGGGACAAGCTTCGTTGACTTCAAGGCTGGACTAACCAGCTCGATCGAGCAAACAGCAATCAAGTACAAGTGGTTCAAATTACTCAGGCTCGTCCGATTCTTCACGCTCCAACTCGCTCTCAAGACTCAACATACTAAACGTTGGTCCAATGACCGGTAGCTCCGCCATATCAACCAAAGAATCATTCTCATCCTCTTCACTATCCTCCTGTTCCTCAAAAGCATCAAACACCCCATCCGTCGCCGCTGGACTGGTAACCAAAAGCTTCACTGTCGTGGTCTCAGCACTAGCATCTTTCACAAGACCCAGAAGTAATCGTACAACCCTCAACATCTCATCCTCAAACCCGTCTTCATCAATCTCGTAATGCGAGTTTCCATCAAGGAGAATAATGAGTGTTACATCCTTAGGCACTCTCTTCACCAACCAAGTGAAAAGAGCAAGGAGAGTCTTCAATCTGCCCTTCTTGACACGCTCTAAGTCAATCTCTTGACCAAGAAGTGAAAGATCAAAAGCATACTGACGCAAGAGCTGTGCGATGAGACTCCGGATCATCGCTCTCCCTCCCACATGTCCGTCGTCTGGTTCGATATGTGAACCGCAGAAGAATACCAATGAGATATACTTGTCCCGTTTGCGGAGGACTTGCGTCAAGCTAGCGCAAAGAATGAAGAGAGGAGATACGTAAGTTGGTCCCTTTGTGAAGTCGCCATTGACGAGCAGTTTCGAGAAGTTGGGTGGGAAAGGAAGTTCTTGAATTGTATTGTGGTGACTAGTTGTTCTGATCGGCTTCGGAGGTTGAACGGGATGAAGTTTGAGACTCTGTGATGGAGTAAATGTCTGCGAGGTCCCGATCAGGAAATTTCAGGAATTCTCGGAGGGTTGCGGGATCGATGAAGGACAGTTGTGGAGGTTGCGGTATAGGGGCAAACCAAGGAGGATATGGTTGTTGTGGGGTCGGGTACCATATCGGTTGTAGATGAGCGTTGTAGTAAGGGAATTGTTGCTGTTGTGGAGGCCATTGAGCCTGAGGTTGAAAGGGGCTTGGTGTTCTCTTTCGTTCGTTTGACTCTTGCCGTATTTCGTCAAGGTCATCTGTCACTTATGTGAGCTACATGTCCTGACCATATCGTATAGTAAATAAGGGCGAGGGTTTTACGTTGTAGCTTTTTCAAGTACTCATCTTGCTTTCTCAATAGCTCAGCTTGCTTCTCTCCATCAGATAACAACCATTCGAAACAATTCTTCATGCTAGCGTTAGCATGCTCGTTCATCTCGCGGTCCTGGTTTTCTGACACAAGATCTTGCTTCTCAAAGAGCTTGGTCCCTACATCGTAAATAAAATCTACCTTCTCTATGACGTACTCCACACTTCCGCCCACGGGGTCAAGCTTCAACGATATGTTGCTAGTTCCTAGTGAAGACTACGCATCAGCATGATTCTACTAAGCTTCATAACCAGTCTTATGCTTACTGGTGAATGTAGCGTGCCACAATTGACTGGTTGAGTCCATATGGGATTTCTCAGCCTCGCCAAGAAGCATCCGACTCTTTTCATCGATTTCATTTAGACTGTCGATAAGCTCCTGTTGGTATGTATCTCCATGCTACAATGCTTGACCCATTCTATAAAGTGAGAAGGAGGAGAGAATGGTCGAGAGCCTCCTGGAGGACCGAGAACGTCTGACAAATGAGGCACACATATCAAGACGTCGACAAGTCAGGGGATACAGGGCAGCTAGTCTTTCTGACTCTAGTACGACTTCTAGTACAACCTCCGAAACAAGAGAAATCGACACAACGAGACTCTCAGTACCAGATGCCATCCCAAACCCCCCATCCTACGCGACCTCACAGCTTAATCATGTGGGATGGGCAGATTTCAAAATGTTCAGAACTATGGAGGAGAAAGATTGATTTGCTATCGATGTCCTGATAGGAGAACCAATACTTGTAGGGGACTAGAGGGCGAATATTACACGGCGAAGAAGAATCATTCACCATGGAAGACAGGTCTTCTCGAAACAAGCCGACAACGTTGTAGAGCGCAAGGCTCCAGCGAGTTCGAATTTGAAAAAGCTGCAGCCACTGATACAAGGCCAAGGCCCCGTTTCCGAACGAATTCGAATCCACTCGAGGCAGATTCTCAAAGTTCTTGCGAAGATACTGGGGACAAGTTTGACCAACGCTGATAGGGATTCTGCCGTCATGATCAGACCTTTCAAAACACTGGTCTTTTATCACGACCAGGTCCGGCAGCATATCCAGGAACTTGAAAGCAAATACGGGGTTCCTGATCTTTCTGGTGGAAGGACAGAGCATGCAGGCAGTGATGGAATCCAAGTGGCCAGCGATATGGATGGCACTGGCCAACAGGGAGACCGCATTCCAGAGGAAAACAATGAGGAAGAGGTTGTTGAACGAGAACCTGACTCGGACAGGAAGAGGAGGAAGGCACAGATAACACAGACGAAGATACCGCGTCAACAACCACGCTGAACCATTTACACCGCTTGGAAGAGTCTATGAAAGTAATCCAGAAGAAGATGGACTACCTAATCGACGGCTGCAAGACTCTGACTTTCGACGATTTGTGGTTTTTGTTTAGCCCCGGAGATGGGAAGCACCGGCGTCAAGCCTACCGTGTTATGAGCGTCAACAGCACGGGCCACAACGTGATCCCTCCCTACAAAACTGCCTGGGACAGAGAGTCTGCAAAGGCAGAGGAGACTCCCATCATCCTCAAATGCGTGTACGTCGACTTCGACGGCAAACAGCTCGGGCCAGTATCCAAGACGATCGAGATACCACGCTACGATGGCGAGAAGGCAGTTACGAGTCTCGAGGTCTTTCCTTTGCGCTCTGCTGAAGACAAGGAAGACTTTCGAGAATCACTCATTGCACGAGGCAGGAAATTTCTCGATGTTGCGCGCGTAAAGCATATGCATCACAATGGATACACCCTAGGAACAAAGGAAGAGGTCGATAGTCAAGTTGTAACTGACTTCGAAGAAGCTTTCTGGTCTCAGAAGAAAAAGGCGGTCGAGGATGACGAGGACTAGACCCCGCAAATAGAAGTCCTTATTAGAACAACAATAGAGGAGCAGAGGGAAGCGGATCGATGCAACTTCGATTGTTGTGACGGCGAGACCGTTCATTCGGATACCGACGCAGAGAAGAAGCGGAATGAGGAATACATTGGCTCTCTGGTGCCAGAAGACCGGAATAAGCCGACTCGAGTTTCTTCTTATCAAGTCATATCCCGTTGTCGATCAGCAACGTTTCAGGGAATTTGACAACGAAATAAGATATGACAATATCGGTACATCTCTCATTAACGTTAATGTGAATCATATATCTCGGCTCAGTCCGCGACCACTGTTCTCATTCCTGAACATGAAGATCATTCTTATATCCTTTATTGTTCATTCAATAATCTGTCAAGACTGTTACAGTCTGTGACATTGCCGAAAAGGATGCTGGGTTTGCTTGTACCACTCCTACGTGTGTATTTGATCCATATATATACTTATAGGAGGTATATTCACTGAAAGTACATACCTGCAATTGATTTGTGTTCTCTCACTGTAGATGTATGAAAGATTCGACTGACTGTATTCGTCTTCTTCTTTATAAATACTCCTAGCTTCCCAGTTTCAAATTCATTTTCCGGTACACGTAGTACCGAGAAGACAGCTTATAGGATGGGTGGAAGATGCTTTACGAGGAAATAATCGTTTATAGAAGTAGACCGCGTCGCTTCCATGCAAACTATATGCTCGGTCTTAAACTTGTTTCCTGATTTCTATCACTAGGTATAGGCAGGTGCATCAAGATATGACAAGATCGATAAACATGACCACACACTCTAGTCGCTAAAACTCTGTCCGTTGGGTGAAGTGAGAAAAACGTAGTCCAAGCTCTACAATCTCAGTGCTCATGAAATTGATCAACAGCTCGTACCCTCGATGACAGTTGCAGGTCACTCTGCTGCCCGTGACCATCTGCTGCTCAAGTCACCTGATTTCATGAGAACACTCTTCAATCTCTGTTATCTTGCTACTTATACATGTCAAACAAAGACGTTTTGATCCGATATCGGCTGGGCCAAGTTGAAGTCGGTTGGCTCTCCCAACGTACTTTGTAGAAGAAGTGAATCTAAACGTTCCGTCTTACTTCACTCATCAATATCTCTTAGCAAGGAAAGTCATGCATATATAAAGCTTCGTTGACTCCTCCGTATGTCACTTCAAATTGCTCAAATTCCTCAGCATGCTCTACACCTCGGCCTCTCCGAAGCAGTTAAGAACACACTTCGTCGTTCAGGCTAGCAAGTTTCTTTTAGCAGGACACTTTCCGTGGATCCATCCGCTTGTACGATAGCCCTTATTTGGAAAAAAATGCTAAGGGGTCGCTCATCAAACATGATATGCCCCAAGCAATTGTACGAAAGTTGACAGCAGCTTCAGCAACATGCGTGCACGATTCGGGCTCCTACCCATGATCTGCGGGTTGCTTAGAATTCAACTGAAACATTAAAAATGTTTGAAAGACGATTCTAGATTTGTATGCACAGTATCAAGATGCAATGTAATTACGAGGAATGCCGCTGAACTCACTTGTGTCTGTGTCGACAAGTCAGAAGTTCTGGCAGTGTGAGAAGGTGTGCTCATGGGTACACATGAAAAAAATATATATACAAATACCAAACTTGGACATGCAACTGCCTTCAGTGAAGCTCAAAAGTCAATCTCAGTCGGATGCTTCATGTGAATCTTCTCAATAATTCTCAAGACGCTTTGTACACTTGCTAGCTCGTCCCCTTATGATAAACCATCGCTGGAATTTGAGCCTAACATAGAACCACATAAAAGACGTGTCGGACTGGTTATGAAGTGTGTGGTGGAACTACGGTTGCATTAATTGTATTATTCGTTTCTTGCTTCTCGCACGGGATGTCCTGAATGTAACTCCCGGCTCGCCATCGGCACAGGCATGCTGTGGGCGGAGGAACTTGCCTTAGCTATCTTGCTACATTCATTCTAATCTGACAGTATCACCAGCAATGACAGCAATCTTTTTATCTTTCCTTCAGATACCACAGCTCTCCCTCACAACAACGGCATCCTACGTAACTAATGCCTTCCATTCAGATGGATGCCACTTCTTCAATTCAATACCCGCTTCCCAAGCCTCTGCTTGTCTTCTTTGGCTAATTCCATGGCGTACCTGAATGGCTCAGCCCTTATCCGCCTGGGTTTATATACCATGAATCTCACCTGTAAGGACCGAATCTTGGGACCCCTCCTTCCTGTCCCAGCCGTTGTTGCACTCTCCATTCCATCTTTCTCCTTCCTTCCTGCGCTGTGCTAGGAAACATCCAGAAAAGTCTACTCAACTGACGGCGTGCGACAGACTCCAATCAGAGTAGCACTTACTCCTCAAATTGTTCGTGCTTCACATCCAGGAAAAAGCGGAAGTCGCGTCACAAAATCGAAAAGGATCAAGAAAACCGAGTTTCCAATACTCGTGTCTGTCGCTTGACAACGTCGGCGTGGCATGGCATTTACCTAGGTACATAGGTATCCGAGATATACCAATATGAGGCGTCGTGAAAGGTGATTAAGATGTTTGGAAAACTGACGCTACCGTGGTGTTCTCTGGAAATCGTCAGACCCCGCTCGTCGGTGTTTCAGCAAACGCATCACTTCAATTCCCAAGAAACTTAACCACACCCACAAAATGATCATTGATCGCGATCATAGTCGCAAGAGCTGCAGTAGAGGGTCTTGTCCCTTCGCGTTGAATGAGAATGGCCATTGCCCAACCTTACTTGAGGCAAGATGTCGAGCTCGCGAGTGCGCGCTGCAAGACCTGAACATCCGTAAGGGAGACGCGGTCTCTCATCAGAGTTGGTGGCAGTCGCAAAGGCTCACATCGGCTCGGAATTCATTTGCTCCTTGCTAGTATTGCTATTGAAGATGATCACGTTTGTTTTTGGGAGGGAAAGAGCAGAAAGCGATAGAGCAAGTGCGACTAACCTTGGTGGAGCTTTGGCGTCGAGAATGAAATGGTAGCCACTTGTACCAGATTGTCTGTATGCATCTTCTCTGTCGTCTTCAGGGTATACCACTCGATAGCTTCTTCTGCAGTAAATATTCCCTTCACTACCATTCACTTTGGCGTGGCCCATCCTGCCATGTATATATTCTGGCTTCCTGGAACTCTTCCTGTGGCGTCCTGTCTCGATGGCTGCTGCGGTTGTAAGCCTCGTGGCCTAGTGCTCATTGTCGAAGGTAGTTGGTTGGTTTCGATGTGAGGTACGATTTTGCAACAAGCATTGAAGACGAGTTCCGATTGTTTTTGCCAATAGGTGGAAGGTCAGGGAAAGCTGGCGATGTGAGCGGAAGCTTTGAGCACCGTCAATTCACTCACATTATGATCTCCAAGACATGACGCCTGCGAAGTCCTACTATGCCTAGGATAATCTGTCAAGGCGGGGACATCTGATCGAGTAAATCATCAATCGCTGGAGCAGACCGTCTCATGCGTACATTTCCAATTGTCCAGCTTGAGCTTCGCTCCAGGAGCCGCGGGAATCAGTTGTGCAAGTTGTAATATCCAAGACCAGGCTGGACATGCCGGGCCATGAGAGTACGTTGCGTTATTGATATTTGACAACAATGTCGAGTTTGGTAAGTCGCAATAATGTTCCAAAGTTCTGGCGGCATATTCATGGGTAATATATGTACTGGTCCGGACTCAGAAACCTTGCGGACAGGAAATTCCAAGTACAGTAACCTCAAAACCGTTGGGATGCACGATGCGGAAACCAATAATCGCTCAACCCCTTCTTCACTCCAGAATTTGAGACTTTTGCGTGCTCTGGCGAAATTGATTCTTGGCCGTTCTCGTAATCATTCCGAGGGCGCATGGGACGATTCATGGCCTCGCTGCAGGTACGAGCGGTCTGCTGCCGTTCGTGACTGTCAGGCTCGTCAGGCGAGACAAATATGCTTAAGAAGCGGCCCCAGGGACGGCGTCAGGGGTAAATTGCAGCGTTCCCCGCATATTTCCAGCGATTGGAACGCCCGAACCCAGTCGTGGGTCTTCCCTAGGGCTGCTAGGCTGCTTGTGGTGGAGATCACAGTTTAGCGAACGCCAAATGTGCCCCTATTCGGCCAACAGCTGGGGGATACGATGACAGCAATTTCCTTTTAGCTTCCAAAACATGACAGGTGGAAATGGGTTGGAGTGCGCTTGAGAGTTCGAGATGTTGCAACACGAGCCGGTGCAACAATAAGCGTTGCCAAGTCGAGGCTTCTCAAGTTCTCCTGGATAGGACGGCAATACGAATCTGAGGCCGGAGGTATATAGCAGTTCCCCCAGCCGTCTTCTCTGCTTTCCCTTCTTTCCTCTCAAGCCAAAAACTTCCTCACGCTCATTTTTGTATCTCTGATACAGTTACATTCATTCTTTCAATCAATACTAGATTGTTCTTCCCCACCTCTTTTCTCAAAGACCAATCTTCCCACCCTCAAAATGAAGGCCACCATGATCTCTGCCCTTGGGCTTGCTGCCGTTGCCAGCGCTCACTACAGCGAGTATCCCACCTCCACTGTCGAGTACCCCTCGTACCCTACCTCGTCTGTGTCCAAATACGGCGAGAAGTCTACCACCTCGACTGCTGCTACATACGGCCACGAGCATCCTTCCTCGAGTGTGTCCTCCTACAGCGCCAAGTCTACCACCTCGACCGTCTATGCCACCACGGTATACAGTACCGCTGGTCACGTTACTACGGATATCGTCTCCCTCTACGAGACTATGTAAGCCTCAACCATTCGTCGGATAACAGCAAATACTGACATAAAAATAGCTGCCCAGTCACCGAGACCGAGTCTGAGTCGAAGACTTACCCTGCCACCAAGCCCACCGAGACTCCATGGACTTACTCCACCGTCTACAGCACCAAGGAGTACACCATCACCTCGTGTGCTCCTGAGGTGACCAACGTAAGCTTCTTCCCTCTTCAAACTGCTCAACGCTGACATTCCTCCCTCAGTGCCCTGTCGGATCAAAGACCTCAACCGTCATCACATCCACCACCTCCTGCCCCGTTGAGTCGGAATCGAAGACCAAGAGCTACCCAGCTACCACATACCCTGCCGAATCAGGATCCAAGACCAAGTCCTACCCAGGCACAACCTACCCAGCCGAGTCAGAGTCCACCACCTACCCTGCCACCGGCGAGTCCAAGACCTACCCAGCAACCAAGCCCACCTACCCAGCCTCCGAGTCGAAGAGCTACCCCGTCTCAAGCCCCCCATGGTCAACCTTCCCCGCCAAGCCAGAAATCTCAACCATCACCATCTCGACTTGCGTCCCAAGCGTCTACACCACCGTTGTCACCGTCACCCCAAGCGTGCCAGCATACCCTGCTAAGGAGACCACTGCTACCTACCCCGTCGGAGGAAGCACCGGTACTGTCACCCCCGTCAAGCCATACCCAACCTACCCTGCCATCACCGGTGGTGCTGGATCTGTCAAGGTTGGTGGCGCCGCGATGGTCCTCGCTGCCGTTGCTGCTTTCTTGTAGATTCCTTTCGGGTACTGATTGTTGGGTGCATTGCGATGAAAAGGGGGAAAGGATTGGTGGCATATATGATCGCTGAGGTATCGGCAGCTAATTACTTTCTTGTTTTGTGAGGTGGGGCTATGATTGATGACTTGTCTGTCGAGATCTTGTCTGCTGAGCAACCTTTTTGTATATGAAGAACTATTTACCTGATAATATTTAATGTCTGGTCTTGAGATGCTTTGTTGTGATTTTTGTGTGAATTTTTCATCTTGCCCGATGAATGGAAAGTTGTGGAGGTTTGAATAGCCCTGGTCGCCGCGGACTAATTTTGGCTTTCTAAACACAACGCACCTCTTTATCATCACATCACCCTCGTCTTTTCAACACTTTGCTTTTACATACATGCTCTTGAGTTGCTGATACATCATGGTCGAATCTTACATCCCAGACAGCTGCCTGTAGAAGATTCGTCCCGTAAGTCGTTTCCAATCCCTAGAACCTGTGCTGTAAACAAGCAACTAATCAGGGTCTGAAAGCTAGACTTGACAAATCCTTACATCGGAGCGTTAACAGCAGACCTTGACCTTGAATTGTTCTGGACTTTTGGTAGGCATGAGGTTCAATAGCTGAGAATTCAGACGAGAGAATACCTACGGAATAAAAAAGCTAAAGTCGAACATCGATGATTTTTCAAACGACAGTAGCAAAAAAGAGGGCAACCTTTCGAACTTTTTGATCTTACTACAAAGTTTGAAGAACATCACTCGAGTATACAGTGAAATGGAATTACTTGCAACATAAAAGCTTTCGATGACAAGTTAATGGACAACAGTAATAGTTGTGCGCATCAATGTATACCTAGCATGAAAATGCTATTGGACTGAGAAGTCGGGATTTCATGGGGGAAATAGGATGGGACTGACTGCAGATAGGGTAGAGAGTGAAGTAAAAGACCTCTATAGATGGTGTCTGGAGTTCTCGAGTTATCCATTGTATTGCCACGTTCTAAGCCAGCGTGCTTGAAATGATCCCACAAATCGTGAAGCTATGCAGCTTCTTGTAATCAAGAAGCATACTGTTGAAGTTGAAAGCTCAATATAGTAACGAAGTAGGCATTTCACGTCCTTGTGCATCGATCCAAAAACGCCGAATATCATTGAGCATGAAAAATACTGGCCATTACCAAACAAATCTCTTGGGGTCCAATTCTGGCAATATTGCTCGAGAGAATGATCCTCTCAGACTTGTTTTCCCATCCCATAGGGTATCTACCAAGACATCATTCCATAACAGACTCCAAACACCATTTTCCCCAACTCAAATCATCAATATATCACCTCTCTCAATCTCTCTCCAATACCCTCCATAGAACCCTTCTCAATCCTCCTTTCTACCTCCCTATCCCTTCCCTCCTCCCCAATCACAACAACTTTCCTAACCTCTCCATTCTCATCAACCACCACTCTCCCAATCCTCCCATCAACCCAATCAATCTTAACCTGCTTCGCCTCCGCATCCGCAGCCGAGATATCAGCAATAACCCTCTCCCTCCCCTTCCCTTTCCTCGAAATCTTCTCATCGAGCTTAAACTCCTTCCTCAATCCTTTGATGACGGATATCCTATTATGATACCCCACAATCTCCCTCCTCACCGCACTGGCGAATCTGTTTAAATCCTGCTTCTTCCCGCTGTCGCCTTGCTCAACCATAGCAATCGCTCCTTTGCCATGCGGTAGATACCTATCCGCGAGAGAGGACAGAGGAATACATGGTGGGATCGTATGTCGATGAACTCTCAACAATTCTTTTCTCTCGCCCGAAAATGGTTTGTTGAGCATTAAATAATAAGGCCTGACAAATTTTCCCGCCGTGCTGATATCGATCCTGATCCCTAACACGTTTCCGTCATCAACAGCATTGGGGTCTGGGTCTCGAACGCGGAAGGTTGTTATGCCTGCGCATGTTCGATAGAGATTCTCTTGATTATGTGCTTGTTGGGCGGTAGAGATTGCGAGTAGAGGGGAGAGATTCGTCTCGTGAGAGACTTGGGAGGAGGTGGATTGCTGGGAGGCGCGGAGACGGGTGAGGGTGGATTGAGTACTTCGCGCTGAGATTATTGTTGTCGCTTGAGTTTTTCGGAGAGCCTTGAGAGATGCAACTGTGGATGAGAGGGTTAAAAACCGTGCCTTAGGGGAGGGGCAATGGGATGTTTACTCTGGGATTGGAGAGATGATATTTCGGTGTCGAGTTGTGCGGCGATAGGGTCCTCCATAATCGAGTCATCTGTGGAGGGTAACATTCTTGCGATGATAATAGAGCTGGATTCGAGTACAATAGATGGAGAAGTGGGAGAGATGTCGCGGTACGAGTATTGCGACAACATCAACGCGTCGTGCTTCCCATACGCCTCAGCACGTGGAAGCACCGGACAACCGGTACAGCTGAGAACAGATTATGCGAACGCGAATTCTTTGTCTCAAGGAGGGTCCTTGGTATTCCAAGAGCATGCATGTATCAAGAGACTCAATCTCATTTTCATCTATCTTTCATTGTGTCAATGGCGAAATAAAAAATATATCATCATAATTTTCTGCTCCAACTCCTCCCACTCCCAAAAGGACACGTTCGCTTGAGCTTCGTGCCTGACGATCTGAACTCCCCTAGACTTCTCCCGCCCGCGGCGCCGTGGACTTTAGAGGCCAGCGAGTCTCTAATACACAACCACATGGATGCCTACTCCACTGGAAAACACACTCCCTTCTTTGACCTTACATTCAGCTTCTTCTCTTCATAACACTTCCCGTCTGCCGCTTCACCACGACGCCCAATTCCCGCACGCGCAAGAACTAGACGAATTATCTGCCTCTGGTCAACGTCATAACAGCCACCCCTCCACCTCCTCCCACAAGTCTGTAGAAGACACAGCACACCTCCTCGCACCAGATTCCGAAGACGAGGAAGAGATTCATATGGGTACCAAGTCCCGCAGACCGCGATCGCAAGAGGCAAAAGGCTCGGCCTCTGCATCGGGAGGAGAGAACGGCCACGCGAACGGGAAGATGAATAACAATGTGGAATACAGGCGCAAGAACGCCTCGTTGGAGTCTCCTACTGTTACGGCGAACCTGATGGCGCGGGAGAGCTTTTCGTTAGACGACCATGTCCCGAGGACACCGACGATAAATAACCATGGGTTCTTTCAGCTGCCTATGCAGGATAGGAGGAATTTTGGATTGCTGGTGCTGTTATATTTTCTGCAGGGTGTGCCGATGGGGTTGGCGACTGGCAGTGTGCCGTTCATTCTGAAGGGGCAGAACCTCTCGTATAGTGCGCTGGGGGTGTTTAGTTTGGCTTCATATCCGTATTCGTTGAAGCTGTTATGGAGTCCTCTTGTAGACGCATGCTGGAGTCCGAAGCTGGGTAGACGGAAAAGTTGGATCATGCCTATACAGATGTTATCTGGGATTGGGATGCTGTGGCTCGGAGGACAAGCAAAGGGTATGATGGCTACAGCAGCTTCAGATGGAGGATCTGGGATCTGGGGATTCACAGGATGGTGGTTCTTCTTGGTTTTCATGTGCGCGACGCAAGATATTGCTGTGGACGGCTGGGCGCTGACATTACTAACCCCCGGGAATATCTCATATGCTTCGACAGCCCAAACGGTCGGCCTGACTGCTGGCCAGTTCATGTCCTATACCGTATTTCTTGCCTTCAATTCCCCCGATTTTGCCAATAAGTGGTTCCGCAAAACGCCCCTGGATGTGGGTGTCATGACTCTGGGAGGATACCTCACATTCTGGGGCTGGGCATACATAGTAGTCACCGTCGGTCTGGCTCTTCTGAAAAAAGAAGAAAAGACCAAGAACGAAGACGGAATCTGGGATGTCTACAAAGTGATGTGGGGAGTTCTCAAACTCAAAAACATCCAAACAATCATCATCATCCACCTCATCGCCAAAATCGGCTTTCAAGCCAACGACGCAGTCACGAATCTGAAGCTCATCGACAAGGGATTTAGTCAGGAAGACTTGGCACTTACTGTTCTGATCGACTTTCCCTTCGAGATTGGATTGGGATATTATGCAGGCAAATGGTCAACAACATACACGCCCATGCGTCTCTGGTGCTGGGGCTTCGTCGGACGTTTGATAGCAGCAATCATTGCTCAAATCACCGTGGTCATTTTCCCAAGCAATGGTGTGGATACTTGGTATCTTCTCGTTGTGATTGCGGAGCATATCTTCTCGACATTCACAAGTACGGTCATGTTTGTTGCCATCTCAGCTTTCCATGCCAGGATTGCGGATCCAGTGATCGGAGGAACATATATGACGCTTTTGGCTACGTGAGTTTTCCTTTAGCTTCTTAAACTCTTCGAAATCGTACAATACTGATAACGCGACAGTGTATCCAACCTAGGCGGCACATTCCCCCGCTTCTTCGTCCTAAAATTCGTCGACTTCTTCACCGCCGCAACCTGTATGCCTCCCTCACCAGACTACAAACTCTCCCCCAACCTCCGCGGTCCTCTTGTCACAGACTCCTTCTCCTGCGCCCTATCAGCAGAGAAAGATAGGTGTATACAAGGAGGTGGAGCATGTGATGTCACGAGAGATGGGTATTATGTTATGAATATCGTTTGTGTGATTATTGGCGTGGTGACGTTTTGGGGGTATATCAAGCCGGCGGCTCTTAAGCTGCAGAGCTTGCCATTGAGGGCTTGGAGGATTGCTGAGGGGAATTGAGGAGTGAGGTTGAGCACCGTGGCTAGATGAAGGGGAGAGGTGAAAGAGAAGGGGTGTAGATGTAGATATACATACTTGTAGACTAGAACGCGAACCAAGATTAAATGCATAGCGACCTGCGCAACGGAACTGTCCTCACCTTTTCTTACTCTTACCTTTTCTTACTCCCATCTTTTCTTCCTTTTCATTTCCATTATATATTCTAATCCTCTTCCTCTCTCAACCCCACGAACATGCAGTTCAACAGCCCCACACACTTCCCAATCCATCTTCCCGCATGAAGAGGCATCCAATCACACCCCTCCCTCGAGATTTTGTTGCACGTCGCTGCAGGAGCGAAAAGTGCAAATAATCTAACGAGACATGTATTCTCGAGGAGGGTATTTTTGCTGATGGGTATTCTGTTGCTGGTTAAGCACAATACATTGAGATCGACTACATCGGGATGATAAGTAAACGGATGAGTTGGTAAAAAGGTGAGAGTTCGGATCTTGCGAGCTTGAATGATGTGAGGTGTGGGTTTTAGTGGTTTGATGGTTAGTGGTCGTGTGGTTTGAGTGAGCTCGGATGCATTTCAATCAGAAAATTCTGGATGGATGGATTTTTGATGCGTAGAATCTTGGTGGGAGGATTTCTGAGGGGTAAATCTCAAGGTGAGTTGAAATGGCATTAGGGTTCTGGGGGCTTAGGTGGGTCTCGGTCTTTTGGATTACTGCGTGACTCTGAGGTCTTGGGTAATTTGGATTTTCTAGGAGGTTTGGTTCCTGGGTAATTCGGGATACCTGGGGGATTTGATGAGATGTGGAACAGAGTCAGAACATGGAAGAGGGGTCGTGACGTTGGAGGTGAGGTGAGGTTACACTTTTCGAGAGGGTATTGCAGGTATGATTAAGAGAGGATCGTTTGATAATCGAAGCGGGGTCAGATGGGGAAAAGGAGATAACACGGAAAGAGAAGGAAATGTCCGTGATTGGAAAGGTCTGGGGGATCAAGGAGTAAGCTACTGGAATGCTTTACTCTTGCTAGCCATCGAGCACCAGAGATGGGTATAGTGGACAAATAACACTTAGATTAGTTCTACATATTGACTGTTTTTTCGAAATTAACTGGCATCTCAAAATCTCCCAACTTCGCTAATACTCCCATGGACTGTTCTCTTCCCATCAATAATCAATTGACTCCCCTTCAACATCTTCACGCTCCCTTTCGCTTCAAAATCTCCCTTGACATGTAGTCTCCCGTTCAACTTTAATGACCCAGAAATATGCAAGTTCCTATTCTCGTTAGCACGTCTTTTGTCATCTCAGAATATTTGGACTGACTCAGTATCCATATCCCCTTCAATCACGCACCCACTATTACAGTTGATCTGCCCACCAATCTTTACCATCCTATTCTTGTCGAAGCTCTTGATAGTGATCCGTCCACTAGATTTCACATCACCCCCAATTTCGACCCAGCCATTAATCTCGACATTACCGCTTGCGTCGACTTTTCCTCCAATAGAGATACCTAGTGAGCCGCCAATGAGTGTTATAGACCCACTTGCGCTGACTTTATCTTCGACATGGATACCGTTTTGAAGACTATCTTTATCAGCAGCTGCTGCTTTACCACTACCCACAATGCAAGAGGGTGTTGGAATGTGAGCTTACACGATAGACCCAGAAGCATCAACTTTCCCACCAACTTTCACACGGTCTTTCAATGTGATCTTGCTACTAGAATCAACCTTCCCTTCCACCTTGACATCCTTCTCTAGTAAGATATAGCTCGATGATGAGACTTTCCCATCAACAACCATACGGTTCGCCAACGTGACTGACGAGCTGGATCTCACGTCTCCCAGCACATGTAAGGGCCCATCAAGCTTGACAGCTGAATGAGCTTTGATAGGATCCGACTCCGGGATTCTTTGCAAGGGTACAGCAGGAGGCGCAGTGGCGGCAGGAGTATCATCGAAAATAGACGGAGGAATATCACGTGTTGTTGAAGATGTCGTTGAGAAAGCGGAGGAATCGGTAGGTGTGTATGGTGGCGGATGTTCCGCATCGAAGTCTGATTCTGAGTATGCTTGGTTCTGTTGGAGGATGGGGTTTGGGTATTCGTGCATTGTTGGTTGAGGAACTGCAGCGGGATATCCATACCCATCTGAGGCCTTTGTGTCTTTGGTGTCTCCTGGGATGAGCGTCATTTTGGAGCTTGATATTGATGGAGTCGATTTGCGGAGCTTCATAGAGTGTATCAGCAGTTGGTCGTGGAATGGAGACGAAGACTCACGAACTTTCATGGAAAGGAGGTTGTTATAACGTTATGATTAAGTGGTGTGGTATCCATCGATGAGCACAAAGAGCACGCGGCGAGGCTGAGCTGACGCAATTGAGGCGTAAATTCATTCAGCCGTTCAGCTATGTATCCAATGAGTCCAATGGAATTGAGTTGCCTGATTTTGCTGTCGTGGTCAGGACTCAACCAATCATATCGTGCATTTGTAGAGTTGAGAGCAAAGCGGGGCAATACTAGCGGACAGTCAAGTGATTAAATACAGCTCCAGATTATCCTTTTACCGGAAGCAAAAGTAATAAATCTCAAACGCAAAGTACTGTAAGTGTACTAAGAGAACTCGAAAGAATTGTTCATCGATATAATGCTTCCTCAACTCAGGCAAAGAGTATTTGCACGTGACATTATAAGGCGCATTTATCTGTTTGTTGCATGTCGCTGAAGGAGGGTTTGGACAGTCTTCACGCGACTTGATGGTTTCTGGACGGTCTGTGAAGCTTGGATAGTAGGCTTGGTTTGGACTGATGTTGAGTTTGGACGGTGCTGGGTCTTGGACTGCCGAGGTGATTTGATGTTGTGAAGCTTGGGATGTTTAACAGATGCCTAGCTTCAACTCATCTCAACATACTGTGATCGTAGTATGATAGACTTATCCAAGCCGCCAGATATTATATTTCAATGCATGAGTTGTATTCTTCCATTGTGCAGGCTGAACTCAAAGCTGCAGGAACCAGAGGCTGGTGGCCTGCAAATCACCAACACAACACACAAGCTGTTTCCCGAAGCTTCAATCTTTACTTTACAGCATCGATGCTAGATCTGCCTCAAAATAGTATTTGAAGAACATCCTAAGAGCAGAGACAATAGTGATGTTTCCGTTCAGTTTAAACATGCTGAATTCGCTAAATTAGGGGGCTCGCTTCCAGCCTTTCAAGAGAGCTTGAGGACTCCCATTGAAATCCTTTCCCATGTTTCCCCGCCACTTTCAAGATAAAATTGAAAAGCTCATGTTTTTCCATTCCTTCCCAAACTTCTAGCTTAGATGGGAGGCTTTTGTCTTCCTCATCTCTCCCAACGGGCGCCAGCTGGGGGCCATATAGACATCAGCTTCCATGCAAGCTAATGCATAACAATGCATAACATTTCATAAAATGAAGCACCTGCAGGTCGTCTCCACTTTCTGCGCAACCATTTTTGAATTCTACTTATTCATTAATAAATGACTGAGCGTCAACCAATCACAACAGCCCTCGTAAGTTCCACCGCATATGGCTTCCAGATCACAAGTTAACATCCTTCTCAGGTAGCTCAATGGTAGAGCGCGTCACTAGTAATGACGAGGTTGCCGGTTCGATTCCGTCCGAGGGCACTGTCGAAATCTTCTTTTTGCTGTTTTACTCTCTGTAATTCCATCGGACTGTTATACTGGTTGGGAGCTTGTCTGAACTTGAAGGCATTCAGGACTTCTTATTTTGCTCCCGTGTGTGGTTCATGGGTGGCTAAGCGAGAGCTAGCATTTGAGCTCAGGCGAGCCCATACACCTCGAGTCAGCTTCATAAACTCGTCTCACAATCTTGATCCTATGGGAAAGCTCGCATGGATCAGCATCGAAATTGTCGGTCATAGAAAGAGTTCTGGTATATCACACAAAGTACTTGATACAGCCAAGTGCGCCCTGGGATGGGATATCCTGTCAACCTCTTCACTGCAAATCACACTTACTAGGGATGCGTTTTACCATTTGAGTACCCTGGAGCTTATCAAAAACTCTCAATAGTATCAATGTCTCGATCTTAAGTTCTAGGTGATGCAAAACTTAGTTGGTGTCTTCTCTCTTGCTTGTCCCTATAGGCGAAGGGGTGTTCTGACTACCCAGAAGTCTCATTCAGGAGATAGTCTGCATGCTTCACCACTTTTTTGACGACCATTACAATGTGATAGTACAGAGAAGACGCTGCAAAGGTCATGATAATTTGACCCTTCGAGGTGGTGCTTTGGAAGCTCACAAGGATGCAGATCGCTACTGGTCACGTGTATACCACTCTGAGTTTTAGAAGCTGACCATTCTCAGACGAGGTGTACAGCTTAAGTGTGCATACATGAATGGGATGCCTAGTTGTAAGTAGTCAATTCTTTGGAGATGGTGAGAATGGAAGACATTGTGGCTGTGATACGTTAAGACTTGATTCTTTAGGTCGCTACCAAGATATCGGTGGACCAGCCAGCAAATGAATAACTGTCAAACTTTCCAAAAGCCTAAAGTGATTCGGTCAACATGATTCGACCACTAAGATTCAGAACCCGTCATCATGCCAACTTCTTGCTTGAAATCTTTTCAAATGCTGGTTCGTCAACTCCACCAACCGTTACCTTAACACTTCAAAACTTTGGCTCCTGAGTGCGACAAAGATGTCAGGCTTTGAGCTCGCAGTAAGATTAGGAGCTACCTACGCCGCCCTCAAACTTACACACAGGGTGCTCAAAGCATACAATAGATACGAGGAGAGGACTCCAGAAGTACCTCCACCACGCGATCTGACTTCGCACCGGGGCCCGGATCTGTCTCCTATAAGAGTATCCCGAGCACACTAGAACCACAAGAAGTCACACAAGAGCCACAAGAAAAGGGCTCCAGAGGTTGCAGAGGCCCCCGAAGCTCCTCCGCCACTTGATCTTTCTTTTCATCTATTTCCTAATCTCCCTGCAGAGATACGGATCAAAATCGTAAGCAGAAGATCTCTTTGTTCGCACCTTTCAACCCCTTCTCCCACACCCTTATGAGAAGGTTTTCATCCTTACGCCTGTTCCTTCTGAGAAATAATGGTATTAACCTCCTGTAGTGGCAGTTCGCTTTATCAATCCCAGGCATCCTCGGCTTCAAGGACGACTATTATAGCAGACGTTATCCTAGCCGACGTAGGCTCTCCTCTTGGTACTGTACGGAATCACTACCTCGGAACATTTCCAAGATCAACCATGAAGCGCGTTGCGAAGCGCTTATGTACAGTCTCAAAATCCCACTTCGCAATCGATACGGACAGCATTATCGTCAAAAATGGGGCAGGATTATCGCGAATCTTGACGTGCATACCATTTGGTTCCCCTCACACGATCTTACAGGGCTTCAGCTGTTTCCGAGAAGGATCAAGGATATTCAACGTAGTCCTTAGTTCGCCATTCAAAAGGACCGAAGGCTTGCTGTCTCTAGGAAGGTCTTAGAAGAGTTGTTTGTGCCAGGAGATTCAGGAACAGATCGGATTCTGCTGGCGTTCATGAAGGGCCTATGTCAAGCTGGAGTGAAAGAGCTTACGTTCGTGGTGAACGACGTCTCGGATACTGCAGCTTTCGCGGTTTGCCGCCCAGCAGTCGAGTTTCCTGAGTTTGAATGCACAGAGAAGATGAAGGATACCATTGCGCAGATCTTCCGAACAGTCGATCAGAATTCGATCGATCCGCAATGGGCTGCATGGCCTCGAGGAATGACGAGGAAGTTGAAGCTGAAGGGGAAAGATTGGGCCACTATCCAGGCAAAGATAAATCAGGCTTTTGTGGCAGAGATGAATGAAAAGTGCAATGCCATCCAGGCATTGAAGGCTCGACGCCTGCGACCGGATGAATATGATAAGGAGCTGAAAGAAACAGACCTCATCGGCTACGACTACTGGCAGCTACCTTCATTCAAGTTCATGTTGGTGGTACCAGAAAAGTCAATGCCGGCTCCAAAGGGATAACCGGACTTTCTTTGGAATTAGTGTGGGCGTTTTCAAGATGGTACATGGAATGGTATTTGGAACCTAGCCTGACTCAAACCGAGAAACACTCGATCACATCAACACTTTTGAAGTGACTCTCCATGTAAACCTAAAGATAGGTATCATACCATCACAAATGGATCATCAAAATACCACACCGGGTCCCCATCAACACTCAACTCACATTGCGTATACCCATTCCCCATAAACTGCCATCTATTCCCAGACCTATACGTGATCTCATAATCCTCGTACCTCACATCCTTCAATAGCTCAAAAAAATGCAGACGACTTCCGGGATAGATGGCTGTGACAGGCCCATGTTTCTTCCCCTGCTTAAACCATGACCTGCAAGGTGAAGACCAAACCAGTCGCTTCATCAACTCATGTGTATGATTGTAAAGCTCCTCAGCAGCGGCTTTCTTGGGCTCGAACGATTTGATGTTCTCTGTTTGCATTTTTTCGATCATTTGGAATAGATATCGGGTATGCCATTCTAGGATTGGGAGGAGTGAGCCGTGGCTGACGGGGCCATTGGGACCGACGAACACTTGACTGCGATAAGCAACAACAATGTCAGGATGCGACGTGTACTTACAAAATAAATTTGGAAAGTGAGGAACTGTTATACTCAAATACGCCTTAGGGACTTCGCCTAACTCTTCTTTAAGAGTCGCACCACCTTTCCCGATGACCTCAAAATGCGGGGTAAACGAGACGTCAAAGCCAGTTGCACAGATCACAACATCCACAATATGCTCGTTACCTGACTCATCCACTACACCATCTTTTGTGAATCTGACAACTGACTCGGAAATAACTTGAACATTGTCTTGTGTCAGAGATTGAAGATAACCTGGGCCTGGAGTCATTCTTCGACAGCCAAGATCGAAGCCTGGGATCATTTTCTCTGTTAATTGAGGGTCGTTGGCAAGTTGTTCTCTCATGGTATCAGCAGTCAACTCTCGAGAAGCCTTCTGATCTTTGCCAGTTCGTTGCATCTGATAATTGTCAGAAAGTCATCATGCTGTTGGAAAATTGGCGTACCAGGTTGAATCGCTTATTGAGTTCGCCTTCGACGTCGCGGGTGTACTTATCTAGAGCAGCAGGGTTATTCTTGAACTCTTTGAGCTGCTCTTCAGTATCTGCCAGTAGTCAGTGATTGATGAGGATACAGAATTGATCAGGCTAACATTTGAAATTGGTTCCGCCTGGCCCTGCATATTTTGCAGCAAAGCCACTCGTGATCCAAACTGGTGAGCGTAAGAACGGAATCAATTTCCCAACAACTGACTCTGTCAGCACACCTCATTGAGATCATGTAATGCCCCTCACTGGGTTGAATATTGGGAATGATCTGAACAGCTGAGGAGCCCCCTCCTATGACCGCAACGGTCTTCCCTGTTAGGTCATAGCTTCGATCCCATACAGCACTGTGCATCAACTTTCCACTATACTCTTTAATTCCAGGGATGTCTGGGTATTTACATGAGCTAAGTGTTCGGGATGAGCTTCTTTGACAGTGGACTTGGAGAATTAAAACGTACTTCAGGATTCCAGAGGCATTGACCAGTATTTCACACTCATCCTCAAATTGACTTCCATCCTGCCCAACGATAATCAAGCGCCACTTCCCAGCATCCTCATGCCAAGTCGCCGAGTTGACTTTTGTATCGAACTTTACATACTTTTCCAAGTCATACTTCGTCGCCACATCTTTGAAGTACCTCCAGATCTCTTCAGCTGACGAGTAATAATGACTCCAATTCGGGTTTCTTTCCCACAGGAACTGATAACTGTGACTCGGAATATCGCACGTGCAACCGGGATACCGATTCTCCAACCAAGTCCCACCAATATCACTATTTTTCTCGTAGATTTGAAAGTCAACATTCTTGAGGAGACGTTCGGCTTTGTAGGCAAGTTGAAGTCCTGCTGCCCCAGCTCCAACACATATCATTCGAATCGGCCGTTTGGTGTATAGAAGTTCCTCGGTTACGCGGTATCCGGAGAAATCTTGGTTGTACCATTCGTTGTCGTGAGGTGCGTCCGAGGCAGGAATTCGGTCGTTAGGGTCTGGACCTGACGAGATGGTGATTACTCGAGCAGCCGCCATGTTCGTCTGTGGCCTTTATAATTGAATGAACACCTTAAAGACTGTACATAGAGCAGGTCGTATATCCGAGAGTAAGCCTCTTGTATCTCTCGGGATGCTGGTTTCTTGACCGCGGGGTAGATCTGCTGGAATGCGGGAAGACGGAATTTGGTTGGGCATTAACCATTCATGGCCTAGTCAATTCTACTTCCCGGCTTGTGCAACCTTCAGCCAGCCTACCGAGTTAGTGGCTTGCGAGAAGGAAAACCTTTGATGGGTACGATACCTAGTTACTTGCTATCCGAACATTTCTATCCTTGGCTTAGTTGACCCACGACAGCCTCAAGCGCCACGATGGCATCCTCGAAGGTCTAGCTATTTGGATGAGGGCTTGTTTTTGAACAAAAGAACGAAGAATAAAACTACACAGGTTACACTTGTACCTTGTCGGATCAGATACTCGACGATCACTTGATTAGCACTTTTGCACCTAACTCCGCAGACTGCACCGACTTTCTGTATCCGTTCGGTTACTGTAAGCTGTTTTCGGGATTGGTTAACAGCTGCAGGGGCTCAACGAAAACTTTCAATAGCTGAGGCCTCGTATGAGTAGCCATTGTGGATGGCTATGTTAGCCACCACAGACCATACTACCAATCTGAGGTATATCTGCGCTAAGTCTCTGCTCATCATACTCGAATCTTCGAGCTGTGACATACTTGTCAGCACAAATGCTGCTTGGTGACGGTACTGCTTGAGCTTTATGAAACATTACTGCGCGAGAAGTGACTGATGGAAGTTTTCGCTTGCTCGCTATTTTCCTGGTTGCGTCTTGCTCTGAGGTCTCTTAGTATTATAGTGCCTATTCCTGATTGAAGGAATGGTATTTGTCCTGTTAGGGGGTCCATCGAGCGCCAGGATGGAACCTCGATAAGGAGGGTATATCGTGATCATTAGATCCATTGGACCACTGAACTGAACATCGGTTTAGCACCATCTCTTGACATGCTCCAGTCAGGAGTTGGCTCAATTGACCCCTCGTGATATGCGTGCATTGATTTAACACTTGTTGACCACAGCTGTAGGACGAGAAAGGAAGGGAAGGGAAAATGCTAGTGAGAAAATTGTTCAGCAGGACATATTTTGGAGAGGAGCAACATCTCGGGGAAGAGTGAGTAGGCGTACACCGCCTGAACTTGCGCTAGCTCGATTCAGTGGCAGCGCGGCAGGATAGTTCGAAAAATATGGCATGGAACATTGCAATAAAGGCGACTCTAGTGAATCCACTCGCATGCACTCACTTCTACACTCATTTAGGGCGGGCTCTCGAAAACATGCAGCAGGTGGATTTCTACATATCAGATCGTTAATTTCCTCCACCATGTCTGGACAACCTGCACAAGATATCTCAGCAGCACCGGCTGTGGATCAGCATATACTCCACGAAGGCAAGGAATATACGACCATCAAGGAGGGTCTAGCATATATCCTTGTACCTACTTCAGCTCCTGAGGTACCCCAAAACATCCCTCGAGGCGACAGTGCACCTCAAGCCGTTTTCTACAATCCAATCCAGCAGTTCAATCGAGATTTGAGTGTCCTCGCGATCAAGGCATATGGCGAAGAAGCGGTAGAAGCCAAGACCAAGAAGGCGATCAGGCAACGAGAGAATTTCAAGGCGAAGGCGACGAAGAACAAGAAGCGCAAGCGGGAAGGGGAAAATACGAATGGCGATGCCGCATGCAAGGCTGGGAAGTTGGACGACGGCGAGACTGCTGCGGTTCCAGAGGCCCGTTCAGATGGCGCAGAAGCGAATGCAGAAATACCACATCATGTCGAAACTGAGCAGAATGCTGGAAGCCACGATACAGCACTCGATACGACAATAGAGGGTAACAACGTGGAAGAATCAGCTACGGCACCACCAAAGACCGACAATGGTTCCGAAGCATCACCACCGAAGGTGCATTTCACGATCCTCGATGCCCTCTCTGCCACAGGCCTGCGAGCTGTACGATATGCCCACGAAATACCCTTCACGACCTCTGTGACAGCAAATGATCTGTTATCAGAGGCTACGAACACGATCAAGCTGAATGCACAGCATAATAAATTGGAGGATAAGATTACAACTGTCACTGGAAATGCTCTCGCTCATATGTATGGCTTGGTTGGAGAGGATGCGAAGGATGGGAAGAGCAAGAAATATGATGTGATTGACCTGGATCCGTATGGCACTGCTGCTCCATTTTTGGACGCTGCAATACAGGCTGTGCGAGATGATGGTGGTCTGCTGTGTGTCACTTGCACAGATGCTGGAGTATGGGCCTCTAATTCATATCCAGAGAAGGCATACTCTCTATATGGTGGCGTCTCAATGAAGGGTCAGACGTCACACGAAGCTGGACTACGACTCATCCTCCATTCTATTGCGACCACTGCTGCTCGACACGGTATTGCGATCGAGCCTCTTCTCTCTCTGTCCATAGACTTCTACGCAAGAGTGTTCGTCCGAATTTACAAATCTCCTGCAGATGTTAAATTTCTGGCTGGAAAGACAATGATGGTATACAACTGCGATACTGGCTGCGGGGCGTGGACTACACAGATGGTTGCTAGGAATAAGGTCACCGAGAATAAGAATGGGAACCCACAATGGAAGCACGTTTTTAGTCAAGGTCCTACAGCAAATGAAGGCTGCAGACATTGTGGGTTCAAGACACATGTTGCTGGCCCTATGTGGGGAGGACCAATACATTCTCCTAAGTTCATCAAGAAGATTCTAGACGAACTACCAGACGTTTCTAAGGATACATATCAAACAACCACCAGAATCGAAGGCATGCTCACCCTGGCCTTGGACGAAGTTTTACCAGATCTCGAAGCAGATGTATCTCCAACCGCAGTTTCGAAGACGAAAAAGCAATACGATCCAGCTGCGATTGATCCAACACCTTTCCACTTCATCCCATCAGCTCTCTCGAAGGTCATACATTGCATCACTCCAATTGAAAATGCTTTCAGAGGTGCGTTAAGACATCTGGGATATAGAGTGACAAGAAGTCATACAAAGCCTGGAAGCATCAAGACCGATGCGCCTTGGGAGGTGGTTTGGGAGATCATGAGGGAATGGACGAAACAGAGAGAGCCGATCAAGGACGGAGCTATCAGGGAAGGAACTGCTGGATGGGCTATAATGGGTTTGGGGAAGAAGTCGAAGCAGAACCGTCATGCTGCGACATCGAACAATGCAGAAAGCAAGGAAGCACCGCAGGATGAAGTTCCATCCGAGGATAAGAAGATAGAAGTGGTGTTCGATGAAAAATTGGGCGCGGAAAAAGATACCAAGAAGCTGGTGAGATACCAGCTCAATCCACGGGAAAACTGGGGTCCGATGGCTCGTGCGAAGGGGAAGTAGCTGAATTGACTTTCAGAAACACGAACTACATATTGCATTGATAAGTTCGAATGCCTATCCGGTGGATCTCATTGTCGCTCCTCTGTGCTTTACATCTCTGTTCCACAAAGTGGTCTGTACTACTTTCTGGCTCTTAACTCTCTTCTCGTGTTGTAATGCTCGAATTATTCACTTCTGTTCATCTAGTTTGTTGCATTCTTCAAGACAAAAGACAGGCACATTACTCAGGATCTAGAAACAGAACATGCTCGAGACATGTCCAATGAAGTCCCGCAAAGTGGGGTACTTTGATATTGCGGGGAAGTTGGGGTTACTAAAACCATCCCATCTTTAAATCCCCACCCCTAAGCGTGCAAACGGTACCTGGCACGTCGATCTCGATATTTAGCCTGAATAGACTCGGATCAGCCTCATCCTGACAGTATCATACGTGCGATGCGTTCATCAGATTCTCGGGATTATGCCGTTAAATTTGACTATATAAAGACAGCTATGGGCCTCTAGAGAGCCGACAAAAGCTCTATTTTCAGATTACTTGTAACGCGACATGATACGCCTAGCTTTCTTTTTCTTGGGCCTGACCTTCGTCGCTGGGGAAGATGGATTGGCTGCTTGGCTAAGATACGCTCCCCTATCAGGAACCGACCAAGCAACGATTCCGTCCACAATCTTTGTGCTTAATACGATGGCGTCAAGTCCTGTTTACACCGCTGGCAGCGAGTTGCAAAATGGCATCCAGGGAATCCTCGGCAAGCAAATCAATGTCAGCTATGAAAAAAGTGAATCACTCTCGACCATTGTCGTAGGCACGATCGATGCATATAACCAAGAATACTCACACGAGTTCGATGCATCTGATTTGGAAGAGGATGGATTTTGGCTCAGCACCTGCAACGATGCTATCCAGATCCTCGGACAGAATGAACGAGGTGCTCTGTACGGAGCCTTCGAATACCTCTCCATGCTTGCACAGGGAGACTTCTCAGAGGTGTCCTACGCTTCAAATCCCAACGCTCCGATCAGATGGGTAAACGAATGGGACAATATGGACGGAAGCATAGAGCGCGGCTATGGAGGCCCTTCAATATTCTTCCAGAATGGTCTGGTCGTTGATGATCTTACGAGAGCTGGTGAATATGCTCGTCTTTTAGCATCGATTCGGGTCAACGGTGTTATAGTCAACAATGTCAATGCAAATGTTACTCTGTTGACGGCTCAGAATATTGCAGGGCTTGGGAGGATTGCTAATGCATTTCGGCCGTATGGTGTGCGACTCGGGATCTCTCTCAATTTCGCATCGCCGCAAACACTGGGAAATCTGAGTACATTTGATCCTCTGGACTCGTCAGTCATATCTTGGTGGGGCAATATCACGGACCAAATATACGAGGCTGTCCCTGATATGGCTGGCTACCTCGTAAAAGCAAACTCAGAAGGCCAACCTGGACCATTGACGTACAACCGGACGCTTGCTGAAGGAGCGAACCTCTTCGCCAATGCTGTTCAACCCTATGGCGGTATTGTGATGTTTCGAGCATTCGTCTATGATCAACTCAATGAGTTTGAATGGAAAGCTGATCGAGCAAATGCTGCCGTACAGTTTTTCAAAGAGCTCGATGGGCAATTCGACGACAACGTTGTGGTTCAGAGTAAATACGGTCCCATTGATTTCCAAGTCCGAGAGCCGGTTTCGCCATTGTTCGCAAACTTACTTCAAACCAATATAGCGATTGAGCTTCAAGTTACTCAAGAATATCTTGGCCAACAATGCCATCTCGTGTACCTTGCACCACTCTGGAAGACGATTCTGGACTTTGATCTTCGAGCTAACAATCAATCATCCGTCGTTAGCGACATCATATCCGGCAAGAGATTCAATCGTCCTCTAGGTGGTTCAGCAGGTGTCGTAAATGTCGGTACAAATACCACCTGGCTTGGAAGTCACCTTGCTATGTCCAACCTCTACGCTTACGGTCGTCTCGCATGGGCTCCTTCCCAAGATCCTGAGGAAATCCTCCAAGATTGGATCCGTCTAACCTTCGGTCACGACCCCACGGTCCTTCAAACCATCACGCAAATGTCTATGGAATCCTGGCCCGCTTACGAGAACTACACAGGGAACCTAGGGATCCAGACTCTTACAGATATTCTGTACACTCATTTCGGACCAAATCCACAGTCACAAGACAACAATGGCTGGGGACAATGGACTCGTGCTGACCAGCTCACAGTCGGTATGGATCGAACAGTATCAAATGGGACAGGATTTGCAGGTCAATACCCACCAGAGATTGCGGCGCTTTATGAAAATCCTGCCACCACTCCGGATGATTTGCTGCTCTGGTTCCATCACGTGAATTATACTCATGTCTTGAGTTCAGGAAAATCAGTCATCCAGCATTTCTATGATGCTCATTATGCCGGTTCTGAGGTCGCTCAGGCCTCTGTCCCTATGTGGGAGAGTCTCAAGAGATTGGTCGATGATGAGAGATATGATGATGTGCTTTTCCGACAACAGTATCAAGCGGGGCATTCGCTGGTATGGAGAGATGCTGTTGTGAATTATTACCATAATTTATCTGGGATTGCGGATGAGAAAGATAGAGTCGGTAATCACCCTTGGAGGATTGAAGCTGAGAATATGAGTCTGGATGGGTATAAAACGTACCAGGTCTCGCCTTTCGAAGCTGGGAGCAATCATACCGCTATCGTCACAGTGACGAATTCTACAGTGGGTACTGCTACCACGACATTAGATTTTCCAGATGGGGTTTATGATCTGGGTATCAATTATTTTGACATGGCGGGTGGAATATCGGAATGGGAGGTCTTCATCAATGATAAGAATATTGGGACTTCGAAAGGAGACTTGGAGAATAAATTGGGACATGCGCCGAGTATATATCTGGACGGCCACTCTGCAACAAGGAAAACGATTCGCGGATTTCAAATCAAGAAAGGCGATGTGTTGAAAGTCGTCGGAACACCAAATGGCATCGAACCTGCTCCTCTAGACTACATTGTATTCCTGCCTGAGGGTGTTATAGACTAGTCTGAAAGAAGTAATTTGCCAGCACATTTCAACCCCTAAGCGAGCCTTAGGCTCATACTGAAGCTTCGGGATTCAAAATCTACCTTTTTGGGATGCTCAATGTTGCCAAATTAGCAAGGACATCCAAGTCGGAGCTTCCGACCCATACAAGAAGCTGCTTCCTTGAAGACGTGAGTTTTGCTTTTTTGGACATCGTCTACACTGCTGACGAGACTTCGTAGAACGCGTATAATGGCAGCTTGCATGTACGCTGGCCAGATGAGCCATCGCAGAGACCGCAGCACTCGCAGGAATAGATGTTATTGTGGGGCAAGGCAGGATCACCAGACACAACGATGCATGGGTATGGTGATATCATTGCTATGAAAGAGAGCTATGGATATCTCTCCAACATCTCATTGAGGATAGTCAGCCTGGTCTGATGACTCCTGCAATCTGTATAGCAATTTCCTCCATGGATCAATACCAAATCACTTTCCTTGGCTGAAACAGTGCATAGCCAAAACTTTATGGCTGGCTGCAGCTCCACCAAGCCACCATCTCAGAGGCTCTCCAGATAGGTGTATTTCACAGACATCAATCCCAATCCTGCTCATGGCCTGCCAATCATAGTCTCTTCTTTTCCATGCAGCTCAAGATTTCCGAGGTGGAAGCTTGTGAGAATGAACGTCCAGGAACAAGCAGCATCATCCAGGTCTGAGTCTGGAGCAGCGTGCTCCGTCAGATTCGACCCAGTGAGCGAGAATGTATTCGGCCGTAGAACACCTTGCGTCCCTCGTCCCTTAACAGTTTACTGGTCGCGAGACAGGCCAAATGTCGTGAGAGATTCAAGAACCCGCGGGACTCTCCATTGTCTATGGCCTTGACCTCGATCTTGAGGCTCTTCTTTGTGAACCGTTTCAGCATGAGGGCACGGGTAACATCGAGTTCGAGAAAGGCATCTGGTATCACGAGGTGTTGACGGATGATAATAAGTTTCAATTCATCGGGAAGTCGGCGGAATGACGAAAATATGGTTTTGCTAGCAGGGAGGGATGGGGGATTGGCGTTGAACATGGTGACTAAGGAAAAGTGGTGCCGCTCGAATGAGTCCTCGTGACCAGGTCGGATGCGGCTAGGTGGAGAGTTGATGCCTATGCCATCTGTGCCGTTTGTGATGTCGGTTGGCTCGAATGGGCCATCGTACTCATTCAGGATAAGCTCAATGCGTTCGTGGAGTGAGGTTTGATGGTGGAAGTCGCTGACGACCGTAAGAAACTGTCGCGAAAGCTCCTTATTGGTGTTGTTCAATGCAAAGCGTGTAGTAAAGCGAATGAAATGGTCCGAGAGGGCCTGAATCTCCAGAGGGCCTTTTGCGTCTCTGAGAATGTAACCAATGATCTGCTTCAGAGTATAGTCTGATTGTTTGACATCAGCCATAAGCTCTGCACGCTCAGTATCCATGATTGGCAGGTGCGATATCGTCGTTGACAGCTTTTTACTGAGGAGAGTATTAAGAAGCTGTTAAGTTGACCGCTCTAAGATCCTCAGAATAGCAGACCAAAGGATACAAGGTGTTTGAACATCTGCAGAATCTGCGACGCAGTTGTAGAGCCTTAATGCCTCAGCAACGGGGTATGTTTTCTTCTCGCTGCTTTCATAGTTCAAAGTTACACAAAGGCATTTATGCAGAGTTGGACCGGCAGAGAATTGAGCATTTGGTAAGCCTTTCAGCGGATCTTTATAATTCATCCGCATATCAATGTAGCTGCGCATCACCCACTGGAATCTTCTCTGTCAGTCTATCCTTCTATCTGAGGCTACTCAGATTCTGACAGGGTTTTGAATGTACAACGATACATTGGGCTGAGTGACATGTCTAAAAGCTATTCTCAAAGGATAAACAGCGGATGCGAGATTTGATGCTAGGGTTCAGAAGAACCTACGGTTTAGAGCTTCAGTAGTTGCAAGAGTCACCTTGCATCTCCTGCAATATTGAACAACGAACATGAAGAACACGAAGGAAGTTGGGAATAAAGATTACCGGATACCTCTAGTCACTGATAGAAGCCTCTCAATCGCCCGTCCTTAGGGCAGTCCAGCATAAGTACTTGCTCATGCTCTGAGATTAAGTAACTCCCTATACGTAATTGTGACCTCGACTCCAGACCAGAACTCGTCTTGGAAGGCCTCAACACCCGCAATGACCTCACAGGACTACAACACACCATCTCTCGACACCTGCCACAAGAGAACCTCAGAAGCGCATTCGCTATGACGGACCCCAACCCCAACCACCCTGACCATCCGAGCGATGGCGACAACGCAGGTCCGGCCGTTGCATCGAAGCAAGGGACTCAGGTCACGTTCCGCAATCGGGTGTGGTTCCTCGATCAGGTAATCGACCATATCAAGACAAAGGTTCCCAAAGACCAACGATACATGTGGCAACAGGAGGCCATCGAAGCACTTGCTTCTAAGAAGGAAGAGGTTGATGATGATCTGGAGAAGTTCTACAGCTACATGTACACTGCTCGAGACTTTGAAGCTGCATCCGTTTCGCGGGCGGAGTTCCTTACGAATCACGCTGACGTGATTGGACAAGTGGCGGAGATCAGAACAAAACGTGACAAGAAAGGCACAGCATTAAAAGCCTTGGAATCCAAGTGGCATACTTCACGTGGCCAAGCTTTCATTACTCACCTTACGCAGGAGCTGAAGATGACTGGAAATGGGGTCTTGGGGATCTAGTCTCAATTGCAGGCGTGATGCCGGTCGAGCATGCTATCACGGCCCTGAACGGAAAGACTTTTACCAGATCGTTCAAGATTGGAAAGCCGGGAACATATCGGCAGAGAACCATTACTGCTAGAGACATTACCGATGCTTGGAAGGATATCAAACACAAGACGAAGATTCCTTCGTTTAAGGTGGATGATCTTGCATTCTACAACATGCGTGTTGGCCCCCTTGGTTTGCTAGAACCTGATGATGAAGGCACGCCCGTTGATGCTTTGACTTTTCCCGATGACCCCGAGGATGAGATAGACCAGCCGGAAAGCGTAGCAGGATCTTCGAGCAGAGCTCTAGAGATTCGGGGAGCCCAAACAGGTAGGACGTTGGATCTTGAGTTGGAATGCAGACTGCTGACACAATCACAGATCATGCCCTCCCTGAAGCGGAAATCGACGGTCAGCCAGTCTCGGGACCGTTCCGCAGCAGCAATTCTGACAATGCCGAGATTGAACTTGCACCGGGAGAAATCAGTGCCCAGCCGCTCCTCAGACCATCTGGCAACCATTGTCGATCAGGAATTTGACATGTACAAATACCACCAGAGAGACATGGACGGCGATAATAGGACGGTTCTGCATACTATATATATATATATATATAATTTCTATTAAATTCTAAATTATATATAACTATTTATTAAATTATTATAATCTTTTATTTATATAAAAATATTTTAAATAATTAGCTTTTTTAATTAAGTATAATATTATTACTTCTTTTTAATATTTAATTATTTTTTAATATAAAAAAAGAATATTAATATTATTTTAATCTTTTTAATTAAATTATTAATATTAAAAATATTTTAATTTAAAGTTAATTTATTTATTTTATTATAATTACTTATAAAATCGGCTTTCTCTAGTATTTATATTAGAGAAAATTTGTTTCTTACTTAACTTGCCAATAATATAATAGCTAGTCTGCGATCAGATTATCCGAGGGGCTGCCGCTAGGGTTGCGTTTCACCACGTGACTTCGCTGAAGCAGCCTGTGAGGTCCCTGTAGCAACAGCCTAAAGCGAGACGCAACCCTGGCGGCAGCCCCTCGGATATGGATATATTGATGGCGCAAGTCAGGTAGCCCGACTACGCGTAACAGAAGATAGCAAAGAGGCAAATCTCTTATATAAAGGTGAAAGTAGATGCCGCACTACCAGAAAATAGATACCTTTTCACCCATCGTATTAATCCCACTCGCTGGTATGCATTTGGTCTGGTCGTGTCCTTCGTTAGAGCAAGCCCCATAATCATTGCATTCTCCCCCGAAAATTCATCCTCTGTAGAGAAGTCCTTCTGATATAACTCGTTTGGTACCTTTGTCTCTGCGAATAACGACTCTCCTTTGATACTCAAGCAGTGAACCCATTTCGTATCTCGGACCTCGGTTATGATATCGGGATAGAATGCACCAGCAATACTACCATCGTCGCCAATTAGGACTCGCATCCCGTCGTCGTACATAGACTCATTCCTGTGTTGCTCGTAACGAAAAAGCATCGGCAGTATACATCCCCTCAATATCAGTGATGCGGAAGATATTGCACCAAACTGATCACTCCCAGCAAGCGTCAGCTCGCTATCAACAATCTCAAATAACCCATAATCATAACTGCAAACGCTTTCTTCCGGTCTAGGGCCACCCTCGTTTGAAAGCCTCTGACTTTCATATGAGATCAAGCTGTCTATGGAAGCCCACGACCAGCTTGGTGCTCGGTATGACATCGGCCGCCGAGGTTGAAATGCCGAATGTGGCGACGATTCGCTTTCGAGAGTAGTCTTCCAGAGGAGACCAGAAGGCATATGATTCCGCCAGATCCCTACTAGGTATGGATCGGGCCCAAATGACTCCACGAAGGTAGAAGCTAACCCTGAGAGTGCTGGGAGTTTGTCCCTTTCACGAGATAGTGATCGAGATGAAAAGTCCTCTGTGAGTTCATACCAGCGGTCTCTGAGCGAGACCGGCCCACCAAGTTGGGTATCCTCAGTAGAGTTGATTCGCAGTGGCCATGGAAAAAAATCATCCCGCGGCTCGAGCCTTTCCCAGGGCGTTTCACTTGAGGCTTTTGTGGTACGGCATTCCCAAAGTACCATATTCGCTGAAAAGTGGATTCCCCTGACCGACAGTTCTCGTTCCTGCAGCGTCCAGGCTCTTGTTCTCAAAGGATTATGAGTACTATATCGACCATGTTTGTACGTATCGTCACCATATTCGATATGCCATTGCTTAGGAGGAGACTCGAAGAGGCGAATCCTGCCCGCAGCAGTGTTGATATCACAGTAGCGCGAAGCCTTCACGAGTGACGTGCCTTGCGCGTTGACTCGGCATCCTCCAGTGCTATTCTGCGAACTGAGTGCAAAAATGGTAAAGATCGAGTTGCCGTATACTGCCGCCATAGCTGCAGCCTCGATCGCCCAATCGGTTTCGTCGTCTTGAATGATACAAAGTGAATCAATCCAAAGATAATGTTGGCCTAATTGCTTAACGAGCTTGACAGCATCTTGAAATGTTTGTGACAAATGACTAAATTTGATCCGCTGCATCCTATTTTCCAGTGTAGATACGGTAGTGGTTATGGGGTGCTGCGTGGTAGGACCCCAGCAGTGGCTTAGAGCCACATATCGCGTCGGAGAGAGCTTCACATCCAGCGTGACGAGTCGAATGTCATCAGAATTTTGGAAGGCTGCGACATCAAGTAGTCTCGTAGGAATAAAGGGCCTTGAGTCATTCATGCACCTTGGGTGGTTCTTGACACAGTCGGTAATCCATGTTCCCATGATCGTAACATCGTCGTTAGGTTTTTCCAATTGTCCAGACGGGAGATGGTCTTAGCATGATAAGCTGGACCGTAATTGGTTAAGCAATAGATCGTGGCTATACGTACTCCAAGTAAGAGGTACTCGAGAGAAACTAGTATGAGAGACGTTATCAAGTCCTACGTATATAGCAAATGCGCGGTCTGGATCTAGGACAGCTCTTCGAAGAGTGGCTCCTTGCCGTTCTCGCACTATGGGGCCCAAGAACATCGCACTAACATTGGAAATCAGAACTGTGCATATAGGGCAGCCGATAGAGGCAGCTCTTTTAATCCAATTGATGGGCGCCAGAAGGACTTCGGGACCCTGGGAGAGTTTTTTGCTGTCGTTTTCGAGAGAGAAGAAGGTTGAGGAACATCCGAATGCTCGCTGACATATTGAGCAAGTTCTGTTAGCCATTCTTGGTTTCGACGGCTCTGACGCTGGCGGATGGATGTGACATTTGAACGATGGAATTGCAATGTTCAAGTAAAGTATCCCCACTTGGTCCTGCCAATCAGCTAACTTACTGTATGGTTTGCATGCTTGGCACTAATCACATGATGACGCGCTGAGTCACTTCCGGGTGGTTGGCGAGTTTAGAGGGGAAGCCGATTTTGCAAGTGACCGTAGCGCTTCCCAGTGTTCAGAGAGCAGATGCGCCAGCGTCGGGTAGCCGAATTTTGCTCTATCCACAGCGCTGGCGTTCGTCAAGCGCCAGCGAAATGGATGCGCCAACGTCAGGGAGCTAATTTCTGCTCCCTTTTCAACGCCAGCGTTCCTTAAACGCCATCGCAATGGACGCGCTAGCGTCAGAGAGCCGAATTTTGCCCCTTCGCAACGCTAGCGCCTTGGGACCCAATTTTGCCCCTTAAGCACGGGACGGGCAACTCTAGAAATAATACAAAAAATGTAGTATATTAAACTTTATAAATAAGCTTACTTTAAAACTCTATTTTAGATTTAGAATATTATAATTATAAATATATCGATTTAAAATAATATACTTTAAAGTAATTAAGTTTAAAGTAAAATATATTAATATATTATAAAATTATATATATACTTTATTTATACTTTAAGTTAAAGTAGTTCGAAATATATTATAATATTTTAGATTACTTTAATTTAAAGTATATAAATTTAATTTAATAGAATTTTAAATAAATTAAAATTTCTATTAAAATCTAAACTATTTTAATTAATAATATAAAAATCTAAAATATTCTTATACTTATTAATTCTAGATTA